>WSYH01000252.1:85444-134661 GCA_036426205.1 Ascaphus truei | reverse complement strand
TATACATACACACATATACACTGTATATATTATTTGAATGGGTATAAATATTTTACATGATATTTTTATTTGGGATAAGGTAAGAACCCATGCCTGTGAATATGAAGACTCAATAACAAGAACGATGTAATCAAGGGTGATTAGTATATATTTCTCTGGAGGAGGCACATAACCCTTCAAATAAATTGATAATATAGAGAAGACTTCTGTGACTAGGTGCATAAAGGAATAGTTATAGAAAAATGTTTTACTTGTGGTCTATATTTTACAGTATTGAAAGTATCTATAATCTTGGAGGATAATTGAAGAAACATGAGGGACTATGTTATCATTGTGACAGAAAATAATATTATAAAAAAAAACCTGTGAATAAATTCAAGTAAAGAAATTGGCAGACTTAGTAGGCCAAATAATTGTTCCAGATATGCTATTTGTCAAATGCAGTTACTGCTATTGAATCCTATGGAAATGCTGTGTGTTGCAGGGTACATGCAACCACACACGCGGGTTCTCTTGATAAGGCTTCTTTTTTGAGCCTTAAAAACATACAGCACACAAAACAAAATAGCTTCTCTTCAGCAGACAAAAACAAAATAGCTTCTCTACAGCATAGAAAACAAGGCAGCTTCTCTTCAGCATGCAGGACACAGACAGTTCATCACATGTACTTTGAAAAACAGACCTTATAGCAGTAATCTCTTCAGTATTTCAGTCCTGTCTCCTGACCAGCTAGCTTGCATGTGTGTACAGCCTGGGTGTTTTAAAACACCTTGATTATGCAGCTGGGGTCCGACTAATTAAGCTGCCCTTCTCAACTGAAACTTAACCTCGTCACTACTGCACTGCAAGTCTAAACATAGGTTTGCCAGGTATATGGCTGGTGACGTTCATTCACCCTGTCACACTGTGATATTCTTGTTTGTTATGTTATATTCTGTATTCTCAGTAGGTATAATAAAGCTTGCTTCATCTGTAAGTGTAACAGATAAACTGCCTCATTACTAGAGCACAATAGACTCCACTGGAACTTCACAGAAAATACAGTCTTTAGTAAGTTTTTCAGGAAAAAAGGATTCAGCGCACCTCAAATATAAAAAGACAAAGAAAAAACAGAAAAAGAAAAATAGTGAAGCATGTTCAAAAAAACTTGCAGAGAAATGCCATGGGTGTGATATGCACTTACATGCAAATGCCTGCGTTCAGGAACTTAAAGGTTTCTTTGCTCCTTCTCACTCCTTCCCCACAGCAGAATCAGAGAATGACAGGCAAAATGGAGCTCCTTCATTAAAAAATATACTACTTTACTTATAGAGGTATTCCCTCACAAGTATACAGAGTATACAACAGCTGAAAGTGAACCAGCCCATCCGTGTATCTTTAGCACCGGTCACCGCAACTTCTCCACGCCATTTCAGCCGGCATCCCACATCACTTCTGTTCCTGGGTGTCATACACTATCTGGTTCCCCGTAGCTCTACGCGTTTCGAAGTAGGGTTGCTTCCTCATCAGGATGATGTCTTTAGTAAGGCAATCTCTATAAAAATGTTATGTGATTAGACTTTATTAACTAAAGGATAAGTTACTTTCTACAGAACTATAACAGCATAATAACTGCCTCTAATCAATGTTGCTTTCCTTTCCTTGAGTGTATTGAGGTTCATCTCTGGAACTCAGAAACCTCATTGAGAAATGTAAGAAATGTGACTGGCACTGTATCTTTCTTACTTCATGTCAAGTCAAATTGAAACAAGGGGAATTTCTTAAACAAGTTAATGATATTGGCAGCCTGATTCACATCCCATGCATGAAATCTAGAGTGTATTCACAAATTTTGAGATAAACAACAGATTTACAACCGTGTTATACATATGTAATCCAATTGCCAACTTTAGTATATACTGGAATTTACAGTGCTGAGGTGGAAAAAATGGACTACAAGCTTATCTCATATGAGAATATCTACAGAGGAATATCCTTTCCAGGTACTGTGACCTGCTGCCTCCGGTCAATCCATCTATCTCCAGCGCGCGCACCCTTTGGCTGAGGCAGAGACCAGGAAGCTTGAGTGGGGCATACATCCTACCGAGTGAAGTTGCAGTCCAGATGTTAACATCAGCATACTCCTCGTTGTCCCACTTGTTCAGCATCATGGTCAGTTCTTTACTCCCCCACTGTGGTTTATTGTCATTGTCCTAGCCCTTATGTCTTCCAGGCAGCAACATGCCATGTGAAGCAGTGCACTTATTTCTTTTGTGTTTGCTGTGATTTTAGCAGTCTCTGCATGTGTTTTTTTCTAACTCACTTTAGTGTGTATTAGATGTGACTTGTTTACAGTATATGTTTTATCACATGTTGTTTATTTTAACCTGTTAGGTCCTAAGACCTATATTAAACATTGAATTTGTTCTGACTTCCGGTGCGCTGTGTTCATATATTTTTCTTTCGTTTTAAAGAGATATGCCTTTGGGCTATCTCATCTAGGAGATTTTGGGGAGTGACTCCTATGCGCCCAGCTGCAAGAGGATCTGACTATTTCAACGACATCTAAGACAGAAAGAGCGCTGATTTCCTGAATTGTTTTCCATGATTGCAACTATGTTTATATTAATATTGCTTTAGTAGTAATCTGCATAATTGAACACAATGAACTGAGCTTATTTGCATATATAATGATACATCGCATTTTTGTCTCATGGGATTTAATTTATTTGAGTACTATATACTCCTTTACTGTTGTAGAGATGTTTTTTATGCGTGCGGACAGTGTAAACAGATTAAGGGAAATTATGGAGTATCTATCATGTACTTTTATTACTGTATGTATAAACCCTTTGTATCTCTTGATTAGGATCCATTTACACGGTGTTTCCTTCTGTGGCAGGGACAGCATTACATACAGTAGTGTCAGCAACATTTGCTGGGGATATCCCTCACTGTGGGGATCTGTAGATCACATGGGGTCTCCAATGTTTACACTTTCTATTTAAATGAACCCTGTGGGGATCTGTACAGTAGTTTCTATGGAGGGAAAAGCCATTTTAGAAAATGTTTAAGAGATAGAATTCAATTCTCTGAGCCACCATTGATTGATGATGTAATTATTTTTATAACCAATATTCAACTTCAGACTTCATTATAAGAGAACAGTGTGAAACATACTGTGTAAAATAGACAAGAAAAGGTAGCGCTAATCCAAAAGAGGAGGCCCGCAGCCTGTGATATAACTCTGACCCCACAGGTCAGATATGGAACTGGAAAAAACGTTATATCTATGGCGCAGGGTCAAACACATATATGAAAAGATAATAAATGTAATATACAACCAGTGGGACGGTGCACTCCGCTGGAACTCTTCCAATGAAGACAGTGATCATGCAAGGGAAACAAAAACAAACATAGTGTAATACGGTAACTAACAGAACACTAAACACTGCTAAACAGACATGTGCTGAGACAAAGGACTGATGATTAAAAATCATATTTAATAAAACAACATTAAAAATGGAAAGGTAACGTCTGCACCTCAGCCACAGTAGAAATGCCCGCTTACCAGACACTCAGTAAAAATAGGCAATGGATATGTTTGAGAGTATCCCCTCTCTTGCGGTCCACACCACGTGTCCTGGCGTCTGACCGGAGCTCAGGGGGAAATCCCTTTCTGCTGATACCGCCGCGGACCTCGGCACCTCTGAAGCACCGGCTGGTGTGTGATGGGAAAGCCGCCGTCACGTGCTCCGCATGATGGCAGAATACGCGCCGATAGCCACAGCCCAGCAGTGTGATGTGTAGCCGAATCTGTGGGGCAGCCGCCGCAACCAGAGACCGCAACCGCGGGTAGTCTGTAGAGTGGGTCCAGGCAATGTAGTAGGCGATGTGGTAGCAGCTGTGCAGACAGTAACCACCCTACGCGTTTCGGAAGACTGCGCTTCCTTCCTCAGGAGTAAAAAAGTAGTTCCTTGCCCTTGCAATGTCCACATATATATAGTCCCGAATTAAAGGTGTACACAACCAGTGCATTTGTGGACATGCGCAAAGGTGCTAATGGTAAATCCCAAGTCTCAGCAACACACTAGTAACTACATAAGACTAACAATACATAACACATACAATAACTGACAATACATTATATCTACAAAACGAATGCACATTCATCTATGATTACCTGCATGAAACAGGAAACAAAAGGGACAAAATATTAATACTTAAAAAACATATATGGATATATCTGTTCCCTTAACAGGATATTCGACTCCAGGGAATGCATTACTCCTCTAAGATTCTCTTAATCATCAGAATAATAAATGAGACTTATAAATGATAACACGTCTCCAGTGTCCTGATAATTAGATTACCATACAATGGACAGTATGCAAACGGGACTGGTAG
Organism: Ascaphus truei; assembly: GCA_036426205.1. NCBI lineage: Eukaryota > Metazoa > Chordata > Amphibia > Anura > Ascaphidae > Ascaphus > Ascaphus truei. Next base: position 130,275 of record WSYH01000252.1, on the reverse strand, counting down.
AAAAATACATCTGGACCAACTGACCCTACAGCCTCTCCAAGCAGGACAAAATGTTCAATCAGACAATTAATGTCTGGGTTGACTGTCAAAAGTGTGTAAAAATATATACAAAATAGAAAAAATCTAAGTGATGTATAATATATATAATGACAGTAGTGTGTCGTGCCTGGTGAATGTGAGGAACCCTTTAATGGGAAACTACATTATAGTGAATAAAATGTGGATGTTCTGAATAAGTGCAGTGTCCGCATACAGATTACAAAAAAGAGAATCTGTGTGCAAACAGTGAATGATCGCGGAATCTACTTTATTTATTAACTAAAAAAGCCTTTAGGTCGAACTCGATGTTGAGCCCCATTGGCGTCAGAGTCTTCAGCTCGTATATCCAAAAGGACTCTTTTCTCCCTAGGAGACTATTGATGTTACTACCTCGCCAATTAGGAGTGAGTGCCTCTATGGCCACACATTTCAGTCCAGTGGGGTCGGGGGGGGGGGGGAGGGAAGAGAGAAAGATAAAGATGGGAAAGGGAAAAGCAAGTAGAAACATGACAAAAAAGAAATTGGAAATATGACATAAACATAACCAAAACTAATCGTAAAGAAAATGTTTAAGTTCCCATTCCAAATTGAGACCACAAGGTTGTAAACTGTTCAGAGAGAAAACCCATGACATCTCTTTCTTGTTTAAACGGTTAAGTCTATCTCCACCTCTGGGGTGGATGGGGATATGTTCAACCCCACAGTAAGAGAAGTTCTTTAATCCCCCTTGTGGACATAATGAAAAATGTTTTGAGACTGGATGTGATAAATCACGTTTATTAATAAGTCTCACATGTTCAGAGATTCTGACATATAAAGATCTTATTGTTCTACCTTCATACCTTTGTTTGCAACCACAGGTGATGACATACACTACATGAGTAGTTTGACAATTAATAAATGTATTAATCCGCTGTTTGCAATTAGGGAACAATGTGCGAATTCTTTTTGTAGGTGAAGCATACTTGCAGTAATTACAAAAACCACATCTAAAAAACCCTTTTGGTATATTTCCAAGTTTGGGATCTTTTGATTGGAACATACTTTTGGATATGGATGTGGCAAGTGTATTGGCCTTTTTAAAGGCAAATCTGGGACCAGAGTTAGTGTATTTCTCAAGATCAGTATCCATCTTGAGTACATTCCAATGCTTCTGAATAATTTGTTTTATCTGGAATGCTTGTTTGCTGTATTTTGTTATGAATAGGGGGCTGTCCATTATAACGGTTTGTTTGCCTCTATTATTCGTTTTATGAGTTAGCAGTTCTTCTCGGTTCATCAGATCAGCATTTTGAAATGCTCTATCAACAATCTCTTGTTTATAACCCCTAGAGAGAAATTTCGAACTAAGAGTTTTGGAATGTTCCAAAAATGTTTCCTGGTTGGAGCAGAGGCGTTTATACCTCATAAATTGTCCTTTAGGTATACCTTGGATCAATGCTTTAGGGTGACTGCTACTAGCATGCAAGTACGAATTCCTGGCGTGCGGTTTGGTATAAATGTCAGTCTGTATACCCATTGTAGGATCACCATGGATAGTCACATCAAGGTAATTTATTTTTTCAATATTTGTTTCAAAAGTGAAGTGAAGGTGAAGATCATTACAATTAATTTCATGAACAAAAGAGTGAATACTATCAAGATCACCATCCCATATGAAAATTAAATCATCTATATAACGTTTATAATAAATGATATTAGAACGAAACTTATTAGTGCTACCATAAATGTGCTGAGATTCCCATAAACCCATAAAACGATTAGCATATGAGGGTGCAAAAGAAGTCCCCATAGCCGTGCCCTGTGTTTGTAAGAAAAACTGTGAATCAAATAAAAAATAATTGTGAGTCAATAAGAAAAAAATAGCGTCATTAATGAAAGTGATTTGTGCAGTGGAAAGTGATGAAAGTTGAAGATAATAATAAATGGCACGAAGTCCGTGTTGGTGTTCGATAATGGTGTACAGTGATGTGACATCCATGGTGACCCAGCGATAACCTGTTTTCCAAATGATGTCCCCCAATGAAAGCAATAATGCTGAGGTGTCCTCAATAAATGATGGTAAGGTTTTAACAATCGGTTGGAGAAATTTGTCTACATATCGTGACACACCATCTCCCAAAGATCCAATACTAGCCACAATGGGACGCCCCGGAGGGTTCTCCAGTGACTTATGGATCTTTGGGAGATGGTGAAACACGGGGACAATAGGGGATTCGCACGCCAGGAATTGTCTCTCTTTATTTGTTATGACATATAGTACGTCACCCAATTCAAGCAGTTTTTCAAGCTCACCAAGAAACCTTTTTGTGGGGTCTGCTTTGAGTTTGGTGTAAAAATCAGTATTACTCAGTAACCTGAGAGCTTCATCTCTGTATTTATTTGCAGATTGAACAATTATTGCACCCCCCTTGTCGGCATTTTTAATTACAATATCTTTGTTTTTCTTTAGATCTTCCAAATCAAGTCTTTCTTGTGCAGTGAGATTATCTGATGTAGAAAATGATTTCGAAAATGAATAACCTTTAGCTAATGTTTTTAAATCTCTATCAACAAGTCGTTCAAATGTAGTTAAACATGGCCCTTTGGTGTTATAGGGGATGAAGGTGGACCGTTTCTTAAGATTTGAATCTGTTCTGCCGAAAAAAGGGGGTTCAATAATTGCATCTGTACATCCCTCTTCATATAGGGACTGTAAATCAAAGGTACATGCAGTATCTGCAAAGGAGGAGGCACTTCTAACTGAAACAGGAATTGTACCGCTATCACTATCATCACAAGGCTTGCCATCTATGGCTATTGTAATCACAGTTTTCTTTGCAAATAACTTTTTTAAGGCCCATTTCCTGGTATATTTTTGGAGATCTATAATGGTGGTAAATAAATCAAAATTCTCCTGTGGGGCATAGTTAAGGCCTTTGTTTAGCAATAACACCTGTGATGATGTGAGAACGGTATCAGAAATGTTAATAACATTGTTGAGTGTGGAATTTATGAGTACTTCTTCCTCTTGCTGTCTGCTCCGTGTGTCTTTTCTGCTCTTTTTACCCCTCCTGCACTTCTTTGGTTTTTTGACTGACCAATCTCTGTGTTATTTGGATTTGTTCTATTGTGTTCTTCCCTAGGATTAGATAAGTATGTTCTGTCAAAATAACCCGCTTCTTGATCTTTATTAGTGTGTCTCTCTTGTGTAAAAAAGGATACCGAGGGTCTATCTGCATTGTCAGAAGAGTCTGTCTCAAAACTCTGTCTACGTTCTACATTAGGTGATTTTAGTAAAGATCTAGTGTTAGACTTTTGAGTATTAATCTCTTCTTCTGAAGACCATTTGCGTGGGGTTGAATGTGAAGGATACCTGCCCCTGGAGAAATCTCTTGTAGGAACAGGTCTTTCCCAGAAATAAATCTGACCTTTTTCATAGTCAGATTTATCTCTTGAAAATTTTTCCTGCTTCTTAATGATAACATCCTTCTCCATTTTCTCTATATTCTGTAATAATATTTTATCATTATGTGAGAATTTCTCCATTTCTTTAAATCTATACAATTCTTTTTGTAATACACCTATGTCACATGATAACATTTTCTTTTCAGAAACCTTAGTTGTTACAATAAGTTCCATCAATTTCCTGGAGCATTCATCTAGGATGATTCTCCATTGTGATTGAAAGTCCTTGCTGGGAAATCCGAAAGACGGCATCTTCTTGATACGCAGACCCCTTGGTATGCGCTTTACCTTGATATAATTCTCTAAGGTTATAATATCCCAAAATATACGGATATCTTGTGTCAGGAGTCTCTCCAGTTTAACAAAGTGATCTATGAGATCTGTTGAATTCTCACATGTAATATTTTCTTTAATCTCATCAAAAATATGTGTAGCCCTTTTTGCCCTTTCAGTATCACTGCCACATTTCTGAACATATGTTGTATATGTATCCATTTCTGCCTCTTGTTCTCCATCCATTTGTAAAAAATAAAAAATACTTTATTTACTAGAAAAAAATGTTGTATAAGAAATGTTGTATAAAAATCTGGGTAAGTATATAATAAGTAATGAAACCCACTATCAGCCTTCAATATCAGAGCAGGGATAAATCTCTTAATCTGTTCAGATTGATATATATTAAACAGTCACTTTGTTCTCTGTCTCCAATGTAATCAAGCTGCCTGTAACTCATGTATACCATACAAACGGGTGAATCCTCTGATTAACCCTCCAGGCGCTCAGAATATAGCATAGTCCTGCTGGTGAAAGATAAAGTAAGTCTTCTAGACCCAGGCTATACACAACCTTGATGTAGTGAGATGAAACATATAATCATTCCCCCCAGCCGGCTCACCATGAGCACTATGAGGTTGGGACATGGGAAACTCACGTGTAATTCCTGTTGGTAGTTTGTAAAGCCTGTGCGGGTCTTCCCAGTATGATGTGCCTGCTTCTCCTGGCTGAAGTCAGGGTGTCTCCGCTCGTGATCTTTACTCTTCACCGCCAACCCAATACCCGCAGACGCGGAGGGCGGTCACCTGACCGGCGGCATGAACGGTACTTGCTGATGACGTCACGGCAGACTCGGTGAAGGAAACCCCATTCCCTCCCCCCCTTTCCTCCCCCTCCCCTTCCCCCCCCCCCCTGTTCCCCCCTCCCTTTCCCCTCCCCCCCTTTTCCTCACCCTTCCTTCACCCCTTTGTTCTCATAATCATTTATAATTTTTTTGATTTATATGTTATGTTTATTATACAAAAAAGATTCTTTATGATTTAATAATATTCCCATCGAATTCCCACCCATATGCATCTTTCATATACTGCCACATTATGATGAGATAAAGTTATAAACAAAATGTGTAGAATGTTTTAAATGTTCGAATTATCCTGTCACAGCCCTCTGATTTTCCTATCCCATTCATCTGGGTCTGTGATGAAATACTAGTGAATGATTTTTGCTTTAAACAAGCTCAAGGAGTATAGATTTCATGTTTCATTGACCTGTCATTAATATACCAATAAGAAACATCTTGATAAATGTTTATGTTTTTGGTCACAATGACTGGTCATTTTATATGTATTTTTGTGTTTTAACTTTTTCATCTGACATCTATGTTGACTATGCGGACTCTATGTTTCATATTGAGGTGATCAGTGATTAGTACACTGGACACCTGATACTCATTGTGTTAATTAATTTGAACAGCTGTCATAGGTTTGCTAGTGTATAACTGGATGTCTTGTGATGCAAGCGAATTACTCTTTTGACAAAGGCCTTCCAGGCCGAAACGCGTCAAGAGGACTCGCTTGCACCTTGTGCAAATAAAGCTTATTTTTATCCCACATCAGCCTTCATCTATTTTTGTGCTGTGTGACGCATCTTTCTCTCCTTGAGAAGTTCTTCTACATTAGAGGTGGGTACTGTCCATGAGCTCACCCCTTCCAGAGCTTTCCTAGGAGGAGCATCAAAGTTAGAGTAGTCTGCCTCTGCTCCCCAAGGAGAGAGGAAGGGCTGTCAGCCTCTCCCATTGTGAGGATGAGCTGGCCCACTCTAGGTCCAAGAGGCTTAGAGAACACCACGACTTAATGCCCCACACTACCGGGTTTGCACCATCTAGAAGTCCTGGGAATTCAGAGAGACCATGCTGCTCTGAAGAACTGCTGCAAGTATACACCACAATAAATCCTGTTCAACTATACCTCTGCCTGGTGTCAGTTCCTGGGCAGGAAGGGTAAGGAGTGCAGTGATGGGGGCTGACACCCATACACCCTGGGTTCCATCACAGCTGGAGGCACTGAAACACCAAGAGAAGAAGAACACAGAGATCCAACTAAGCCTGTCCTGTCTCATTACCACCTAAGCAGATGACTCAGTACTCCTACAGCCATAGCACCATACACCTGGTAATGCGTGTAGACCCCCTATATGAGATTGAGGGGGGGGGGCAGTGTTACATTAGCATGAGCAATAACCAGTGCTACATGTGGAATAAAAACAAAATAAATTGTACATAAGTGCATAGGAGCAATTTTTCCAAATAATTTCCCCCCCCCCCCCCCATAATATCTGAAATGTGGCCTCATTCTGATCTGAACTGGACTATTATGTTGTTCTGAACCACTTGTCATTGACATAACAAGATTGAATCTGTCAATAAAAGCACAAGGGTTAACAAAGAGAAAACAGTGACATTATGGTGTCTACTGTATATTACAATACTCAGTCCTTTACCTGCAAAAGAGGTTTGGTTTGCAAGAATTTATTTGGTTCTTTTAATTTTTTGGCATTTATTATATCTTTATTAATGATGTACTTTCTATGTTTTGAACGCCTTGCTGATGAATTGCGTCAATTATACCCATGTAAAAATGAAGATGCATTGCATTTTTAGCATCATCTTATTTTACCATCTGCTTCTTATTACCATTTGCTTAAACAAGAATGGACAATTTGTTTCAAATCAATACATATATCAAAGTTAAAGTCTAGGCAGACTTGGGTTTAAATGCTCTAAATTTTCATTAGTTTGAGAATTTTTTTTATAGTGCAGCATAAACTATCAGATATGTACTCTGATGGTATATCCGTCAAACACATGGGAAAAAAATAGAGATGCATGATTTCAAAGGAATGTTGTTTCTGCTAAATCCTTTATTACCTGTCGTTTACTCTTTAGAAGATGGAATATGGAATTTGTAAGAACATTACAGATGTAAAACATGCAGAAGGAGAAAAGAAAGATTTAGAAAGTACAATAGAATGTGCAATAAATTTAAAAAAACAGCAAATTTAAATTCCAACCATTGTTAGAAATGTTTGCCAACATTTAGATATTACCAATGTCATGCATTAAGCTTATATTTTTGTTTCTTCTTCCACTTATGTTAACTCTGAAAATGTAATGCATTTACATTTTTCTTATTGTTAATGTTTATACATATGCCATTTTTTAAATTCAGAAAAAATAAGTGAAATGATAGCACTTGATAAATGAAACAATATATACAGTACCATTTTATACAGTATGTTTGTGCTCCCTAATGTCACATATTAATACATATAACCAAACAAATATGTTACCTATCTAAACATTAACAGCAGTTAATAGCAGGACAAAATATATTAAGATCAAAATACCTTCATACATTTATGCTACTAGACATTAAAAAAAATTACTCTGAGATTTATTTTGATATATGTATACTCTGCATTACGAAGTGCAGAAGAGACATTATTTTAAAATAATTAGCTATTAGACCCCATGTGAGCAAACATTTGCTAGGATATACAGTAGGATACAACACGAGCTCTCAATATAGTGATTAAAACATTGAACTATTGCAAAATAAATCAGTTTATTGTTATAGTTAGTGCTACAGTTATTGTAATGTGAACAAGTATGTGATAAATGGTCCATTGAACTGATCATCTCAAATGTTTTTATTAAGTTGTAATATAATTTATTACAAGAACAGGCGTTAGACTATATTCATCATATTTACAAAGTACAATTACAATACAAATACTGTACATTATCCGTACATTTCTCGGAATACTGTCATATGCAATGTAGACCACATTAACATTGACCTTGAAAGGAAAGAAAAGAACCAGATGCCCAGACTGAGATCTAGGCTCTGTCACAATGATTTCTTATTCCATTTTACGCAAGCCTACCCAAGCTTTATCACTTCTGCGTTCAAGTCTTACAGTCGAAACAGCACACTTTAATTGGTAAATTGTTTAGTTAACGTATGCATACATATGCTTTTCACATTGTCACTGTGATTTAGATTTTTTTGTAGTTTAAATACAAAGGTATCAGTCATTTAAATTAGAAACAATAAGTGAACAAGAAAATGCATTATTTTTTTGCTTTAGTTCTCTATAAATAGTAAACCAGGACATGCATTGGTTTAGCATCTTTATGTCAAACAGAGGTAGCCAGTGATATTGTCCCACAGAAATAACCTAACACACCTCAGGATACTTCTATTACAATAAATCTGTAACATTTGGAGATCAATGTCTTAAGGACAATAAGAATTCATGTATGTTGTGATACCTTACAGTGGACCAGCATTATAATTCTTCATAAGTTAAATAATAGTGTACAGCACAGAGCTTTCGAAAGCTCATAGGATTCTTCTTCAGATGACTAATGAGTAGTGGGGGGACATCAACTCTGTATGGCGTCGTTGGGACTTATTCACTAAACAGTAATAAAATCAGTGCATTGCCGATCGAATTTGCATTGTTTTATCGCGCAATAAAACATGTTGGTAAAAATGGTATTCACTAAGAAAAAAATCCAAGTTTTTACACCACATTCAATTCAGATGTTATAATTTATCTAATTATATGTATAGGTGCTTTGGTCTCTGTGGGAGAAACTACTTGAAAAAAAAGAAAAGGATAAGTCAGCACAAATCCATGATAAGACACAAAGGGGGTCATGCACTAAGCTCCGTTAAGTCACTTTTAGAGCGCAAAGTGCTCTTAGAACATGATGTTGCGCTGAACCCGATGCACTAAGCAACGCAAACAGGCACTTTGCGCTATAAAACTGCCTTTTTTCAGGAATTTTTTCTAAGTCCAACTTTGCTAGTTCGTAACCGTTTGCGTTAAATTCTGCCCTTAAGCGGGATGCACAAAGCAACGCAACCTTAGCGTTTGCGAAAGTTGCGTTGATCAGAACACGTCATTGTAGACGCAAAAAAAGCTGGACTTAGAAAAAATTATTGCTTTTCATTTTTGCATGCACAAAACCCATACAACAGGCCAGCGGGTGTCCCCGGCTGACCCCGCGGGGGTCCCCGAGGGAGTCCAGAGGTACCCGCGGGCATGCGGTACCAATGTTGCGCCTCCAAAAATACTGAAGCTGGTTTATTTAGTCATTGGTGTGAATAATGTAATTTGTATTTAGTTACAGGTTATTTTTAATGGCTTATTTCTGGTAGTTAGATTAAAATGATGGTGGTTACTTTCAATTAGAATTCTTTTGGCAATGGTTTGGCTTTAGGAATTGAATAGGGAATTGTATAATTGATTTGTATTATATTGTAATTGTTTTAGGAAATGGATTAATTGATTGATGGTAATTGTATTGATGTACCTTAGTTTCTATTTGATTTTCATGATGGCATTGGTGGTTAGGGGACATTGTTCATAGTGTATTTTATTGTTACATATATTTTGCATAGTGTTACATGATGCACAGATTTATTGCATCATGTACACACTCCATGCAATTGTGTGACATTTCATATACATTTCTGTAGCTGCTGGTTTATTGGTTTATATTTACAATCGATGCTGGATTTATTGTAACATGTGGTGATTTTAAGATTACAAATTCATGTTTTTATTTATGCATGTTTTATCTTTACGCATGTTTCCAAATGGGCAAATAATCTATTATCCATATCTGGATAATAGTTATTTTGCACATTATTATACTGTATGTGTTGGGGGGGAGGGGATGTATGTATTTAATGTATAGATCCGGTTTAGTTTTTTTTACATACAGGGTTGGTTCCTTTGGTCTGCGAGAGAACTCTGGAGACCACCTGAGGTATCCTCGGGCTTCTTACGGGTACCAGGCTGCGTGGTCCATGGGGGACACCTGCGGGGAAGAACCGGTGGCCACACATCTGTGGGGGCACCGCAGACCCGTAGGGACCACCTGTGGGTCCCCAGACCCCAGTGGGAACCACCCGAGGCCCCTCAGACCCGGGGCCCACCAGACATCCGTGGGCTTACCGTGGGGACCCCATTGTGGCCCACGTTGACTCGCGGAGATCACCTGATGGGCCATGGTGCCTGGCGGGACCCACCAACAGGCCTGAAGACCCTGTGTGAAACATGATGCTGGTAACCTGTAGGTCTGTGAGGTGACTGGTCAGGCCCACCGGGGACTCACGTGGGCCTGGGGTATGAACCCTGTATGTAAAAGAATAAATCATATATTTATGGGGGGGCACAGGGGGTGGGTTATGTATTTAATAAATAGAATGATGTTTATTGTGGGGCAGTGTGTTGTTTTTATTGTGGGTACTGGGGGTGGGGGAGGGGGTATTGGCCCCAAGGATATGTGGGTAGGCCTCCCGGCTGGATAGTGGGTGGCCTCACGGGGTGGGGGGTTAGTGGGGGAGGGTATGTAGGCCTCCCGAGTGGTGGGTGAGGGTGGGTTAACCCCTTAATGGTGATTAAGGGGTTAGGGGACATTAAATTGGATGTTTTTATCCTTGTGTATGTTTTGCAGCATCGGAGGGGGCATGGGCAGGATGAAGATGAGGATGAAGACGGCCTTCATCGTCGGTGCCTGTAAAAGGTAAGTGTAATATATATTGATTGTATTTATTGTAATTTATATGTATTTAAAATGGGCAAATGCAATATTATCCATATGTGGATAATAGTTTTTTTGCCCATTAGAATTCTGTATGTGTTAGGGGGCGGGGGGGATGTGTGTTGTTTATTGGGGGCAATTGTCCCCAATAAACATGCTATTGTGCCTTAACCCCTTCATTGCCTTAGCGGATAGCCGCTATGGTAATGAAGCTGCTTTAATGTATTTTTATTAATAGTGTGCGGGAGCAGGGGGTCCCCTGAGCTGAACTGCATTGATTTCTGCCTCAGGCACCCCCTGCTTCCAGAGTTACAGGTCCCGGTTTGGGGCATTGGTGCCAGTGTCACCGCCATCTTTATAGAGCCCACGTCGCGTCTTGGACGCTATAAAGATGGCGGCGACACTGGAACCCGATGCCCCATACCGGGGCATGTAACTCGGGAAGCAGGGGGTCTCTGAAGCAGAAATCAATGTGGTTCAGCTCAGGGGACCCCCTGCTCCCGCACACGATTATTAAAATGTACATTAATGCAGCTTCATTACCATAGCGGATAGCCGCTACGGTAATGAATTATTATGTATTGTTATGTGTTTTTTAATACTAGTGTACATGTGTAGGGGGTCTCCTGAGCTGAACCGCATTGGTTTCAGCCTTGGGGACCCCCTATTTCACGAGATACAGGCCCCTTTATGGGGTACCGGTATCCCTCTGCAGAATTTAAATGTCCCGGTCACGTGACGCGGGAGATTTAAAGTGCAGGGGATACTGGCACCTCATAATGGGGCCTGTATCTCCTGAAGTAGGGGGTCCTCGGACCTGAAACCAATGCGTAGTATGTAGGGGAGTGAACCCCAAATGTCCGGTGCTGCAATTGTCGGGGGAGGGGGGAAAGGGGAGTGGGGGAGGGGGAAAAGGGGAGTGGGGGAGGGGGGAAAGGGGATGGAGAGCAGGGGGCATATGCATTGTCATAATGTATGTATCCACATGCCCCCCGTCCGGGCGTCTGTCTCCCGCTGGCTCGGCAGCTGACTGCTCCCCCGTCTTGGTTCCCCGATGACTCGGGGCTTGCTCATCACCCACTGTTCCCCGTGACTCGGGGCTCGCTCTTCGCCCTCCCATTCCCCGTGACTTGGGGCTCGCTCCCCCGTTCCCTGTAACTCACGGCTCGCCCGTTCCCCCCCCCCCCCCCCCCCCCCCCCCCCCCCCCCCCGGGCGATCGCTTGGTCCACCGATGTGCCGCCCGGCTGACTGAGGCGCATGCAGCTGGCGGCAGGAAGCACCCTGTGTGGGCCTGGGTGGGCCTGGGGCCTGAGGCGCGAGGCTGCGCGGCTGAAATAGGTGAGTCACTGGTGCCATAAGCTGAGGCGGGACGCGCAGTGGTGTGACTTACCTGGGCGGGAGGAGGGGGAGATAGCGCCGGGAAGGTAAGGGAACATTGGCGGCTGGGGTAGGAGGGCCGCGCTTCCCCTCCGTCCGGAGCCTGGGGTAGGAGGGCCGCGCTTCCCCTCCGTCCGGAGCCGGTGCAGGGCGGCGCACGTGATGGGGGGACGGTGGGGGGACGGGACAGAGGGAGAGTGTGTGTATGTGTGTGTGTGTGTGTGTCGTCGTCACTCTGCCCCAGGCCAATGAGAGGTGCGGGGGCGGGCGGCCCAAGGGACCAATGAGATGTCCCCTAGGGACACAGGAGATGCAGACAGGCATACAGTGCTTTCACAAATATATAATAAGATGAGATAAGAATGTATAGTATTTTTTAATGAAAAATGTCTTGCCTGTTTGGGGATTATAAAAGAGGTTGCCCTCCTGCATACTACTGAATTTACTACAGCTGCAACATCTGTATCATCCAAGTTTGTGATATCCTAAAATGGTTTGTCATTTACTTTTACATCCTATATCTGCTCTTACAAGGTGATCTCTAAGGTTTCGACCTCTCTTATACGAGAACAGTGGTTTGTCAGTAGGTATGGGTACTAGGGATTCATCTGAGCTCAGAATTTGCCAATGGTTGAGGATAATTCTCTTTACTGTACCTTATTACTCCATGTCCCATAGGTGGATACAAACGGAATGGAAAATGGCCTAGTATTGACAACAGTATTGGGTTTATGAAGGAGATTAGCCCTAGTAGGGTCCTCTGTACTCTCTCTCTGTTCTAGTAGAAGTGAACGGGGATATCCTATGTGCATGAACTTCTTATGCATCTCATCGAGACGTGTTGAGACCGTTAGGGGACTGCTGATAATATGCCTCGCCCTGAGGAATTGACTGTATGGCAAACCCTTCACAGTACCAGGTGGATGAAAACTATTATAAAGGAGAAGGTTGTTCCTGTCAGTACTCTTGGTATAGAGATCAGATTCCAGTGTGTTATTCTTATAAAAATGTCGTATCCAAAAAATGTATGTATTTGAGAAGTGAAACCAATGGTCTCTAGCTTCATTCAAATCTGAAATGAAGTTGAGGGCCTCCTGCTCTGTAACTGACCAGATTAAGAATATGTCGTCGATGAAGCGCACCCACATACTGTACGCCCACATGTTATGTCCAATGGATGTTTGTAAACAATATCTGTCTCAAATTTTATCATAAATATGTTGGCGTATGTGGACGCGACATTAGAACCCATTGCCGTCCCTTGTTTCTGGACATAGAATGAATCCTCAAACAGGAAAATAATTTCCCTGGGGATGATGGTTAGCAAATCTAGGATGAACATCCTTTCTTTGGGAGTGAATGAGCCATCTGAGTCTAGTAGCAGTCTAACAGATTCAATGCCATCGTCTTGAGTAATGGATGTACATAGACTATTCGTATCAAGGGTGATTAAAAGTAATGTATCATCCTCTACCTTAAAATTACCTATCTTGTCCAGAAAATCAGACATATCCTGGATAAAGGAAACTGAGGTAGAGACAAAATGGTTAAGTAATTTTTCTATAAAAATGGCTAAAGACTGGAATACAGAATCTGTTCCAGCCACTATCGGATGACCCGGTGGTTTGTGCAATTTTTTATGTATTTTAGGTAATATATAGAATACTGGGATTATGGGATCTTTTTTGAAGATAAATTATTTTTGTTTAGTTGAAATCACCCCTCCATCAAAGGCTGCCATTACTACTTGCGAAATTTTATGTACAACCCCAGGGGTGGGGTTCTGGGGTATTAGTGCGTAATTACCTCCATCAGTTAATTGGCATAAGATCTCTTCTCTATAGTCCTGTTTATTCATTATTACAATTGAGACACCTTTGTCTGCTGGTTTAACAATAATCTCATTATTGCTCTCAATGTTTTTAAGTATGTCTATCGACTTTTGTGAAGTTTGTCTGCCTCGGAAATCGAGGTGTTGTCCTTTTGATGGCTTCAATATATCTATGCACTAAAGAAATTTCTGTTTCTATTGCATGGTTTGAAGCAGCAGGGTTAAAGTTACTTCTATTTTTACAGTCTGTGGTGTGTATGGAATAGTGTATTCTCCTCAATCTCCATACTCGGACATATGTGGACTGAGGGGTGTTGGGCAAAGAACCCCTTAATGCGTAGGGCTCTATAAAACCTTGCTAATTTCACATCCAAGACTAGGGGATCTGTAGGAGTGATGGGAACATACAAAATTCCCTTATTTAACACCCTGATTTGAACAGGGGATTGGACAGTGTCAGAGATGTTTACCACTAATTCTGGGAATGAGTCAGCATCCCTCTCCTCGACTGTCCTCCTACGATGATGTTTCCTCCTTGCCCTCCTCGCCCTCGAGTTGTTTTTGGTCTCCTATGTTCTAAAAAAAGGTAATAATAGCAACACAGAAAAATGTTCCCCAATGAATGAACTCACAGTAATGAGAGATATGCAAAATGAATTAAATTAAAACCCTTGTAATAGTGACATTTAAAATAGTATTGTAAAGAGGGATATTGGTATTAATATCCAAGACCAATCCCTTAAACCACATACATATACATGTATTAGTTTATTTAATGCTCATTAGTACATTCCTTCCCATTTGTATCCTTAATCTTCCCTATTATCATTTCCATAAGGTCATTTCCGAGGGGGATATTGGGATAAGGAAATCCTACAGAGAAAGTCAAGCTGGATTTATAATCTGGGGAAATTAACTCCGCAAGGACTCAATGAAGGATTTGTTTTCTCTCCCTTCATCTAATAGGCAGACAAATTTTCTTTATCCTACAGTTAATTATTATTGTCCAGCACTGTAAACCCAAAGTAATAGATAGTTCATATGGTAATTCTATATGTAGGAGATCTATTATCTGACTTTTCATACTTCAATTTCTTGATTTGGTTACCAGGCTGTAAGCTTGAAATCATTTCTGACCGATAGTTAAATTGATCATTGTTTCTCAGACATTAGAATAGGTCTCGGAACTACTAATCACTCGGAATACATCTTAATATCTGTATATCTAGGATACATATCATACATTCAATGAACAAGATGATTTTAACTCTAGAATACAGAAAACATTCCATGTAAACCAATAGTGTTTATACCAGACTTTACTGTACAGTCTAGTAAGTACATTCATGCTAGGTTAGAGACTGTTCGATCTAAGAAACATTAACTTACCTTCTTTCTTGAAATAACAAAGTTAGCACGACTTAGAAAAAGCTAATATCGGCAACTGGCTAATTTGTTTTCCCGTTGCCATAACAACGGTGTACCTATAAATATCCAGACATGGACAGAGCACATTTAACTTTGAGAAAGCGCTCACAAGCGTGAAACGTGCGTCAGGTAATGTGACGTAGTGACGTCGTGGTGCGGAAGTACCAGAAGGTAGCTGTCTGATCAACACTGCCATGGAACAACCCCCTGGTGCAGTGGCATACTGATGAGTATAGCCACAGAGGTATTTTCAAAGGCTTCGGTACAAATGTAACTGATTTATTTGAATAGCTATCTCCTTAGGTTACAAAGTATCAGCTGAAACTTAAGAGCTATAACTGTGTAGTGAGGCTCACAGTTGATTATGTGGGCTAAAATGTATTCTTAAGATACTTCAAGCTAATTGTGTGTTGGACACTACAAGTTGTATACAAATGGTAAAGATGCATTTTATGATGCATCAGTCATTTTATGACTGGATGAGGACTTCGATCCGTGCGTTAAGGCATAAAATACACTTGAGTGCGCCTTTAAACACAGAAAAAGCAGGCATTTGAACCTGCAGTTTTGACATAAAGAAGTGATATGAATGTCCCTTTTATTTTTACTATACAAGAACTAACTGTTCACATACTATTGGGTAATAGCTCACTTGTGTTTATAATGATACGAGTATAAGTGATTGTATTGAATAAAGCTTTCCAATTGGAATCATCGGCTCCATTCTAATGGGACTAACTCAGCTGATGGGCGTTTACTAACAAAAGATATGCTGTGAGTGAGGCGATAACCTGATGCGGTTAATGAACCGCGCCTCTAGGCATAAGAAAGAATAATTTACATGTATGAATCAGGTCTTGATGTTAGAATCATCTATTTTGGTCATTTGAGAAGTAATATCCTCTTATTCCTAGAATGTATAGAAACCTTTGAAAATAAAGTAAATATATGCAATCGAAGCTGCAGACATATAGAGTTGAGTGAATATATAGCTCACAACTGTGTAATTAATGAAGTGTTATAACACATCGGTTGGTTTATGCAACGGCGTAATCAACTAGGAAACACATCTTGAAAAAATCAATACTTTATTCTCTGCAAGGGCTCCACGCAAATGAGATGAACTAAGCTGTAAAATATCAACTATCATTAGTATATTACAGTATGCTGTGCATCAGGCTATAACTTGTATGCGGTCAGAGAACCGCGCCTGTAGGCATAAATACACGATTATGTGTGCCTATAAGTGAGCTATCATTTATCACAACACTACATGATTGATAACTACCCTTTGTGCTAAGTGTAAGGTCATAGGACATAATTCATATCTTCATAAGTCAATTGTGGTTCAGCTACTGTAGTATACAAGCACATGACCTAACACAATACTATATGATTGTGTTGTGGCTACGTTATCTAAGTATGATCATTAGAAAACATTATTTTTAAACACTATATTTTAGTACTATTCTCTACTTCCCAAATATAGCTCTTTCACTGTATAGTGATTTTTTTAACAGAGGTAAATTATACTATCTCTGGGTTTTTTAAATAAAAGTCACACCATTTACTGGTGTCGCTAAGATATAACTAATAGAGCTATTTTCAACAAGCACATATAATTAAATTGTATCCCTAAATTAACCTTATGGAAATGATAATACAGAAGATTAAGGCTACAAATGGGAAGAAATGTGCTAATGAACATTAAATAGAGGAATACATGTATATCTATGTGGTTTAAGGGATTGGTCTTGGGCATTAATACCAATATCCCTCTTTACAATACTATTCTAAACTTCACTATTAAAAGGGTTTTAATTTAATTCATTTTGCATATCTCTCATTACTGCGAGTGCATTCATTAGGGAACATTTTTCCGTGTTGATATTATTACTATTTTCCATATTTGCACCACGGTATATCATGTATATGTATCATTTCAATTAGGCTGCTGCGGGTAGTGCTTTCCCTTTCCCCCTTCCCCATATTATTCTTAAAAAAAAGGTACCCTACCTACAGAGGAGTTGCTTTCCGTGGAGTCTGTCGTGTTCTGTTGCGCTTTGGGGTCACATGACTGACCATTCTCCTCCCCATCTCCAGACATCTCTGCGTGGATCTTTTTACTGCCAAGTATAAACTTTGCCCTGCTCGTAGTCCCTTGTATCACGTAAGAATTTGGATCTTTTCCTATTTTCAATTTCTTTACTGTACGTCAGTATGCTGTCCTCAAGTTCCTTCTTAAGGCTCTCATTGTCAAGTGCCTATAACGTAGCCTTTATGGTTTCTTTTAATATTAGTATTTTTTGTTTTGTCTCAGCCAAGTTTTTTTGTATATGTTCTATGGTCAAAAGTATTAGATCCAGAGAGCACTTATTGAGTATTCCCTCCCACTTCTGGCAAGAGTCCTTCTGGTCTGAAAATAAGGTTGGTCTACTGTAAGTGGACACACCAACCCACTAGGTATTCTCTTTAAGCGGTAGTACTCAGCTAGTAGCTCAAAATTGGTTTTATGCCTCAGGATTTAATCAAGCTCCTTAGGTGTATCTGTAGTTTTCCCATCTGACAAGAAATCTCTCCTGCCTATAAATAGGGTAGCTATGCGAGCTACATCCACATCTGAATAAGCAAATGGCTGTGTGTTATCGGGGATATTAGCCTGTGCGGCATCTGTTTCTTGGCTAAAAGACATGAAGAAAAGTATCAACTTGTGTGCACACAGAAAGAAGGTTAAAATCATTCAAAAAGTATGTGTGTTAGGTAGCACTCCACAAGGTTCAGAATTGGTAATAGTGAACTGATATCATGGTGAAAGAGAACTGGGAGGAACCTCAAACCTCCCCCCCCCCCAAGAAAGTCACATATATATATACAAATGTTCACAGCACGCATTGTAAAGGAGAATCAGACATCAAGTGATTGATGGTGTACAAAAGAGTCGAAGAGGTGGCAACCTTAAACGACTTTTATTGCAAAAACAATCTAAATGGATTAGGACACTAGGCACATTGGCACAAGGAGGTATTAATAAGGAGTTGGACCTAGGGTGTTTCTGAGTGTGATGCCCCGGGTTCCCTCTTACCTCCATTCCAGCCTGTTTTAGTACTTGCCTTACAGTGTTTTACCTCTAATCCATGTTATATCCTTCTCCACAGATCAGAGAGGTCATTAGTTGTGCGGTTGTCCCTGACCCCCTGAGGGATGTGCCTGTGGCTTCTCTGGGTCTTCAGTCACCCTATCGGTCCATATTGCTAGGTGTAGGGAACCATTTTTGGTCATCACCTACCTCTACCCTATTGTCAGTGGTACCTATTATTGTTTCAAGTCAGCCCTGGTTCACAACCACTATCCATGTTAGGCATTTACAGTATGAACACAATTAAGAGTCATTTATATATTGGTGCTTGCTTTTAATGCCCTTGACCTGCATACTGTCCACATTGGTTCTACTACGCAGTAATTGGCTCATGGGGTAATCAGGGTTCATCCTTTCACCCCATTTAACTAGAGGGCCTGTAATCTAAATCCCCTCACGTTTAGGGTAATGTGTCACGCTATGAGATATTTTGCCTACGTGGTCTGTGACACCTTGGTGTACATAGGCAATTTTTATTGAGTTCTTGATAGCTGCATTTATTGGGCTTTTTATGCGACCTCATAATTATATCAAGTCTCAGGATGTTTACTTATTTGTCTCTTTATCAGTAGGTACACTCTAAAATCGTTCTCTCTGTTTTGGTGATATGTTGCAAACTGCCGTACATATGTGTGCCCGAGTCCAGCACTACTAACTGATGGAGGTTTGCATGCACGCACAATACAGCGCCTGTGCACTCTTTGTGGTCACGCGATGATCGGGACTGCAGCCTGCGCTTCTGAAAGGCTTGTAATATAGTGCGCGCTGGTGCGTGTGCGGGCGCGCGCATGGCATTGCGCGTGCACGTGGCGCTGGCATTTCGTTTGTAGAGGGTAAGCGGTGATGCACGCGGCTATGGCATCACACCACTAGGCCGCACTGTGATTGGTTCATAGCGTCACATGGCAAGGCGACAGCGCGAAAATACAATGCTCTTGTATTTTCTCTGGTCTGCCGCTCCCCCGCTCACGGCTGTGCGTGCTTTCCAAGTATACAAACGTCTGTCAAACACAACCAATTATAATTGACGCATGCGTGCACGGCATCGCATGCGATCGCACTATATTACAGCCCATAAGGTTCAAGTCGCCTCTCTATAGATCCGATGGAATCCCTTCCTTACAGCTGATTTTCACAGGATACAGCGGTGATTGATGCTACATCCGGGTACTCGGCTTGCGAAGATGAGATGGCATCGCCCCGTAACTGGATGACGTCATGGACTCGCCCACATCTGTTGTACCGCCAGAGGGATTGGTTCAAGGATTTCCTGCTTCTCTGTGATCCCACAGCTGCAGCCTTTAAAAATAGCACCACGAACTCACAATCCTCACAGACTGCCACAGATAATGGCATGACAGCCCTTTGCACTAAACCACTGAGGATTCGTATAGTTCTATATTTTTTCTTGTAGAGAGGGGGGGATCCAATGCGCACTCACATCCAAGTAGGAATATGTGAAGGAAAGAGAACACAATAGCATAATACTGTAATATAAGGCATCGATACGAATAAAAGGTGGTAATGCACTCACATTTTATATGATCAATCAGGCATTTCGGTTAATAAGTTTAACCAAACTGATGTTGTAGGCTCTCCAATGTCAGGATACTTCTGATGCTGTATGGACTCTGACAACAGGATACTCCCGATGCCTTGCAGGCTCACATATGGCAGGATATTCCCAATAAATGGAGCTGAGAAAACACAAATAGTGTAATACTTCTCTGCTCCCGAAATCACAAGCCAAGGTTTGGCTCACGCACGCACAGAAGCAAGTATGTCTGATTGATCATATAAAATGTGAGAGCATTACCACCTTTTATTCGTATCGATTCCATACAGTATTATACTATTGTGTTCTCGTTCCTTCACATATTCCTACTTGGATGTGAGTGCGCATTCGATCCCCCCCCTCCCTCTCTACAACTTTTAGTGGTTTAAGAACGGACTTACCTATAACCCTTTGCGGCACCCGTCAAAGAAATCTACATCATATATCAGGACTATTAGTATCCTTTTGTTTCCTGTATCCACAGTATTTTTTGCGCTCGTTTTTTCTCTCTCTATTTATATTTTTTCTTGCTCTAATAGCATCTTGTGCCATAAAGATTTGGTGTGTATCGTAGTTTTGTTTAACATTGGTGTTCTATACAACGTTATGTTCCATAGAGAGTAACCTTGTACAATTGCTAGATTCAGCATTTTGAGTTGATCTATATAGTTCAGAGATACACAGGGCTGATTCCTCATTACTGTTTTGAGTATACAGGTGCTGCAGATAAGTGTTTTTCAGTGTCTCAAGGCATTTCTTGGAGAATCCTATTCTTCACATTTATTGTATCAAGTCCATGTCGTTAGCATATTCAAATATTAGTACTTTATATAGATGAGAGGTTTTGGATGGAGGTTCATAAGGGAAGTACCATAGACTCAAAAGGTCTGTGGGAACGGGCATGAAGAAGTGGCGATTTAGGCCCCGAAACATTCTCCCCCAATTGTATATGTCTCCTTATCTTTTACAATTGTTGTACATATTTTTTTCCCTCCCCTTCCCCTTTTGTATTTTTACCCCCTTTTTCCCTCCACTCCTCCTCCCCCCCTCATGTTGATATTGTGTAGTTCTGCTTGATGAGATGTACTCTTCATAACCTATCTAGGGATAATTGCTTGTTGCATCTACTTATGTTCATTCAATATACATTATTCTTTGATTAACATTTGATCTTTTGTCTGATTCTCCTTTACATTGCATGCTGGGAACATTTGTACATATACAGGCAGTCTTCGGTTATCCAACGGAATCTGTTCTGGAAGTAGCGTTTGATAGTGAAACCGTTGTAAAGTGAGTCCCATGTTAATCAGTGGCAGTGAGCGTTGGATAACGCATTCCGACATCGAAAAACTGCCCTAAGGGTTGCATGGTAAAGCATGGAAATATGCCATTCGTTGTAAAGTGAAACATTGGATAGCGAGGTCTACCTGTATGTGACTTTTTGGGGGGGGGGGGGTTTGAGGTTCCTCCCAGTTCTCTTTTGCACCATGATATCAGTTCACTATTACCAATTCTGAACCTTGTGGAGTGCTACTTAGCACGCATACTTTTTTTTACTGTACATGTTATGGGATGACGTCACGACGTATGACAACATTTTAATATTTGACCCCACATACTGTATAATGTAGAGTATTTAAGGGCGCCGATCTTACACACTGTGAGATGGGCTTGAGAAATAACTGTGGTCTGAAATATCATCTATAAAATCTGGACTCCCTGTGATTATGCTGCTATTGTGGGTTTTTTTTAATTTATTTTTTAACTGTTTGCACTCATTGAATAAATTACATTTTTTTTACATGGAGTGCTGGAGGATTATTTGTTTTTTTGTGAAGATTTTCTGCTGGATTTTGAGGTGACCAGCATCTTTTATGTGCACCCTGTCAACTGAGATATATACATATATATTTTTTGCGAGTGCTGTCTTCATGCTACTGTCCAAGGACTTCCAGCTTGGAACAATGTATCTTTGGGGAGATGAATAGCAAAGCCAGCACATTAACTTGTTAAAGTGGTAATTGAGCAGACTGTAAAACAGTGCTGCACATACTTCTGCAATTTCAGATGTTTGAAAAATCTTAATCTCTCCATATTTCTTTATTTCCCACGAGTGTTTGCTGTTCCAAAACAAGTTTTATAGCTGCTTCAGCTACCAATGTACAGTATGTGACACAGAGAACAGTGCAGCTCACGTGACATTAATCGTGTTCTTTTTGTCATGGAATTTGGTTTTCCCATAACTGGAATGTTTTCCATGAGGCTGGAAAGTTAGTTCCAAATATGTGAATAATTTATTGATGCTGCCTGTCACGAACGGTACATCTGTAAGCACTTGACTTGTGTGTTTGACCAGGGTTAATAATACAGCTATCTTGCTGACCCACTTTTCTCCCCTGCAGGGTCCCTCAATGGAGTAATATCGCCCCTCGATCGCCACAAATATCACCTTAAAATAGATGCCACCACCAGGGTCAAAGAAAAATACTATCGCTAGGGAAACTTATTCACTGTTTAGCACACAAAAATCTAGTGTAGCAAAATGTGTTTATAGAAAGGGGAATATTACAAGAAACATACATTGCAATATACTGCACCGACACACTTTATTCGAGCAAATACCCAGTATGTACCTGGCAGATACCTGGAATGCGCCGCTCCTCACCTCTGACAAGCCCCGTTGCGTTTGCCTTCCCAGCCTGGGTTCATGCCTGGCTGACGGGCGGCTGATCTGTTAAATGATAATGATTAGGATTTAATAGGCTGCAATGCTTCGCGTGTCTACCAGATGGCATAAATTCATGAATTGTAATGCAGTATATATATATATACTGTGCAGTATTGCAGCCAGCGGGAATAAAATGCTTCAATCCCTGCTTGGAAAATACCTCAATGCACTCGGGCAGAAAACAGTCACAAACCTCAATACACCCGGGTATACCCGAATTCGTGGGACTAGCCGAGCTCGAATAAAGTGTGTCGCCAGTGTATACATGGTTCCCTAACATGATTGGTCAACACAAAATGCAAAACAGGTAATATCAATTAGCAATCAGTGCTTGACAATGATGAGGGTGCCATGTAAACATCACAGTGTCTGAATTGGAACAACCCCAACTAACCGTGATAACATATAGAAAATACAACAATAACATATAGATTAAAAACAAAGATCTGTGAGTAGCAGCATGTATAATTACAAAAGCAACATCCTTGAACATTTGTATAGAAGAACACAAGGATAGAGGATGTATATGGAGGAGTAACTGCGGGGACATATGTCAAGCAGACTTATACAACATATTCATGGCTAAGTGTATATTAAATGATGAACATAAGGCAATCCTTAATGTGTTTGTAGAAATTAATTCATAGCTTAACGTTCATTAAGTGGTATGTATGAAACAATAATATTGTATGTAAATAATACAGATGATTTATGCAATAACAAATTATTGGCAAGGAAAAGGGAAGAGGATCATCTTCTGATTGATAATCATTTAACTCCTTAGAGTATATATGAGGTGAATTAGTATATATGAGGTGAATTAGTATATATGAGGTGAATTGGTATACACCAATGTTTGGCAATAATGTTGCATATCTGTTGTGACTGTGAGCTGAATGTGCTAATGAACATGGGACTATTTGTAGTTTTGTCACCTCACGGTCTCTAGAACGTTCTTTTGATTTATCAAAAGAGACTGAATGAAACCTGGGTTCGGGGTCCGAGTAATCGGACTCAAAACTGGAGGTTTCAACAAGTTTATTTTTGAGAATAGATTTGTTTGGGGCATTTGCTGTCCCTCGTTTGGGATTTTGACTCCTTCCCCTTGGTGTGCTGGAGCTCATAGTCTCCCGTACAACAACCGGTTTTTGCCAGCAATACACCTGATTTTTAGTGTAATCAATCCTATCACTTTCAAATTTTTGTTGTTTCTTTTCACTGATGATATTTTCTGATATGTCAATATTTGATGACAGTGTCTTATCGTTCTTAATAAATTGCTCCCTTCTACTGAATGGTTGCAACTTAGTCTGAAGGATTTTGATATCTGCCATTAGGATGGATTTTTCTTTATTTTTTTGCTGAATAATGAGCTCCATCAACTTTTTGGAGCAGGAGTCAAGTGCATCAACCCAATCTAATTCAAACTGTTTGTTCATGAAACCGAAAGATGGGACTTTTTTGATGCGCAATCCTCTTGGAATGCGATTGCATCTTATGTAATTCTCAAGGGAAGTGATGTCCCACCATAATCTAATATTTTCAGTTAAAAGTTTTTCAAGTTTAACAAAATGGTGGGTCAGATCTGAGGGTTCATCGCAAATTATTTCTGATACACCATCAAATAAGTGAGTTGCTTTCCTTAACCTTTTAGTATTGTCACCACAGGTATGAACAAAGGTGCTATATTGATCTTCTATCAAGACATTGTCATCCTCACCAGATTCCTCCATAATAAGTAATTGATTAAACTGATTCCAAGATTGGAAAAATAGCTAATAAAATATGGGTGAGTTCCTGTAATATACAAATCAGAGTATATACAATACTAATAAAAAGATATGCATATATGTATATAAATACCAGTCCGTTCTGAGAGAGAAGGATGTAAATAACCAGATAAGTAATAACAATAAATTGTTCATGTGGATATGAGCCACCAGGGCAAAAGATAAGTCAATTGGTAGTATGTAGGGGAGTGAACCCCAAATGTCCGGTGCTGCAATTGTCTACAGTCACTATTGATAAGGATGTGTACAGTAGAAAATGGTCGATATGCATGTAATGGAATGTAATTGTGACTATTAGGGCGCGGGGGCATGTCAACTGTATCGACAGAGGGAGAAAAGCCATGGCTCCGGCAGATAATCGGGTATCACGAGAACGGTGGTGGTGGGGCATTACTACAGGGAAAAACTAGACCAGAGATGAGGGAGCAATCCGAAAGGGACCCCTCCGAGAATCCACGCTCTGGAGTGTGCCTGCGTGCTTGCACTGCCTTACCAGACCCTTGGTGTTCTTGCTTCGCTGGTGGCCTTGGTACTGGTGGGCGCTTGAGAGCAGGCTCTCCAGACGTGGAGTTATCTCGAGCAGGCGTGTAAGCCTGCTGGGTTGCTCTTGCTCTGGGTCCGGGTTGTTCCTGTGTACGTGAGCCCCCCCACCAGGTTTTGTGTATCCTTTTGGAACCGTGATCGACGGAGCCGGCTTTGCTGTTTGGTTTTCTCCTCGCTCTGTGCAGGGACATTTAGGTAGTATGTAGGGGAGTGAACCCCAAATGTCCGGTGCTGCAATTGTCCACAACAGAACTGGTTCAGTAGAAAATCTCTGATGTGCATATAGAATTGATGACTACTAGGCAGGCATGAATGTCCTGCACAAGGGGGAAACAAAAGCCAGGCTCCGGCAGATAACGATAACGATTGTAACCTGGGTGGGGGGCTAGTGCACAGGAAAAACCGAGACCAGAGTAGGAGCAACCGCAGGCTACCCCTCTCGAGTACTCACGCTGGAGATGCTACATTTTCCCTATTTCCACCTCTGGGATGACATGGAACATGTTCTATAGCATAAAAAGAAAAACTGGTAATTATAGCATAAAAAGAAAAACTGGTAATGTTGCCCGATGGGCATGATGAAAAGTGTCTGGACACCGGGTGGTTAGTGTCTCTCATGGGCATGATGAAAAGTGTCTGGACACCGGGTGGTTAGTGTCTCTCTTTTTGATTAACCTGACGTGTTCCGCAATTCTAGTTTTCAGAGGTCTTATCGTGCGGCCCACGTATTGAAGTCCACAGGCACAATTCAAGACATATATAACATGTGTGATATTGCAATTTAAAAAGGATTTCAAATAATACTTTTTACAATCATTATTGTACAGAATGAACCTTTTTTGAACTGCGTGCCTACACATTGAACACTTCCCACATCGAAAAAATCCCTTGGGGATACTATTAATGCTGGAAGCATTGGACCCAGAAACGAACATACTCGGGGACAAGTGAGCAGCTAGTGTCTTCGCTTTGCGATATGAAAATTTGGGGCCACCCTTCACAATGTCTCTAATGTCTTTATCAAGAGTCAGTGTGTGCCAATGTTTGGCAATAATGTTGCATATCTGTTGTGACTGAGCTGAATGTGCTAATGAACATGGGACTATTTGTAGTTTTGAATGGTGATCTCCTGTATGCTGACAATGAAGTCAGTGGTATCTCTTATGAACGAAGGTAAATTAAATGAAAGGGATAGGATTGATTACACTAAAAATCAGGTGTATTGCTGGCAAAAACCGGTTGTTGTACGGGAGACTATGAGCTCCAGCACACCAAGGGGAAGGAGTCAAAATCCCAAACGAGGGACAGCAAATGCCCCAAACAAATCTATTCTCAAAAATAAACGTGTTGAAACCTCCAGTTTTGAGTCCGATTACTCGGACCCCGAACCCAGGTTTCATTCGGTCTCTTTTGATAAATCAAAAGAACGTTCTAGAGACCGTGAGGTGACAAATTATGATAATAATGTCACACCCTCTTGTTCTACATCTAAAGCCAACAGATCATCTGGGCAACCCTCCTCGGCTTTTTTAGAGATGGGCACAAAAAGCCGGGGAGAACGCGCAGATCAAAGAGGAAACGCAGAGGGGGGGCAAGGCAGAACGAAACGCAAGAAATACGACTAGGAGTGCCCAACAATGTCATTAATATCTCCGGTGTGGAATTAACCCTAGATCAACTGTCCCTCCTCAATAAAGGTCTTGGCTTTGCGCCAAGTCAAAATTTCAAACTATTTGAAACCATTATTGATTTGCAAAGGTTCACACGTAAGCTAGCTTTGAAGAAAATGTTTGCTGCTAAAGATGGTTGTGCAAATATAGCTTGCACAGACAGTGGCATCGTAGAAACCAATCCTACTACCACAGATACACATACTTTAAGAAGTCTGTGCTATTTCCGATATGGACTCCCTATTGGAACTACAAGGCGAACCACTCATGACATACTCTCAACCTTTTTTTGGCAATCAGGATTCGGGCTTTCGCCCAAAATCTTTATTTTGCCCTAGTTTCAATAGGGGTCCATCAATCACCACATTTGAACACTTAGTCGAACGCGACCTTCGCATATTAGCAAGGGGGTTTTCCTGCTCTAAAGTTGCCAATGGCAATTTGACATACACAGAAATCCAAGAGATTGAATGCATTAAGAAACATCATGATATAGTACTTAAAAGTGCAGATAAGGGCGGGGCTCTCGTTATTATATATCACGATCACAATCCATTCCGTCACAATATTGTTTACTTTAGGAGATACATCGATGATTTGATATTTATTTGGAAGGGTGACGAAGCTTCACAGTCACAACAGATATGCAACATTATTGCCAAACATTGGCACACACTGACTCTTGATAAAGACATTAGAGACATTGTGAAGAGTGGCCCCAAAGCTGAGTTCCTGAGGCTGTGACCACCCATCAACTACATTTCACAATCCTGAAACCAATGCGGTTCATCTCTGGAGACCCCCTGCTCATGTACACTATTATTAAAATGTTTTTATTTAGTATACGATCGCCTGTAACAGTCTTGCATGGAGATGCAGAATCTCCATGCAAATGCTACATGCGGCTTTTTTTTCTATCAGCTAGCGTACGTAAAGGTTAAGAACGCTAGCAGGGGGGAAAAAAGCAACACGTACTCTGTAGGTGTTTTGAGCTATTTTGAGCAGATACTTTAAAAATGGGCTCAAGGCCTTAGTGAATCGCGTCCCCGGCCTCACTTTTTAACGAACCTGCTTTTTTGGAAAATCAGAACGCAAAGCCATTGAGCTTAGTGCATTGCCCCCAAAGTCATGGATCAACCAGTGTCTGGAAACTTCACAATATCACACATGGGGGCCAATTCACTAAGCTCCGATAAGTGGCTTAAAGAGCGCAAAGTACCCTTTAAGAATGATAAGGCTGCAGTGCGATTCACTAAGCAGAGATAACTGCGCTTTATCGCTCTTAAAAGGTATTTTTTCAGCCCTTGGCGCAAAATGCGCCCGATCAGGCAATTGCGCTGCTTTTTGCCAGTACACGAGATTCACTAAGCAGCGCTAAGTGAATCGTCCTTAAAAAACGCGCCAGCTAAAGGCAGGCGCAAAAGGAGCTGGACTTAGAAAATATTTCTTTGTTTACATGTTTGCAGGCACTACATCAATACAACAGTGCCGCGGGTGTCCGGGTGTCCCCGCGGCCCTGCTGTAACAATGGTGTGGCCCCCACCAAAAAACAATTATTTTAAATAAATACACCCCCATTCCCCCCTAAGATATACAGTGCAGTAATTGTAAAAATTACTATTATACACATATAGATAATATAGCATTTGCACATACAACTATAAGCAGCTTAAAATAACTTCTGCAATCTTACACTCCCCCCTGCTAGGTTGCCACAATGAAGGCCCTCCTCATCCTTATCGTCGTACAAGTCCTCCGTTGTTCCAAACAATACATACGAATAACAACATACATTCTAAGGTCCCATAAACCCTTAATCACATTATCGGTTAATAACTGCTATAGTACTTAATGGGTTAATGAACCCTACTCCATTAACTATCTCTTCGGCCCACAATGAAAACGTTCCTATTTTGATTTTAACAATACACAACCCACACAACACCTGTGCCCCCACATAAATCAAATATGTATTTTTGTACACACACGATTTTTAGCATATGTCAATGGGGGCCCCGTGTGGTAACTATAGGTGTTCGCAAGCACCACAGTGCACCCCGGGGGTGGCCACAGGTGTCTGGAGGTCATAGTGTGTTCCCGTGAATATTTCAGCTTCACCCGGTGTATATGGAGATCATTCGCATGAATTGAATCGAAGGAGAACCCGTAAATGAATCTAAATTAATAATCATTGTATGACATCTATTTTCCCAACTTCAATGTGTAACCTTAAACGTTAGGAGGGGGTTAATTGTAAAGGCAATACTCAGGTGATTACAAAACAAGCTGACATGAATCAAAGCTTCTGTCCCACCTCGAGAGAAACAAACAATTGCTTCTGTGATTTAACACCTTCATGACTGAACATGTAACATACAAACGTCATGATTATGTGGTTTGTATGAACAATTTTAAATATTGGCTCGCATCATCGCTTTCATTCTTGAATAAGGAATGTTTTTTTAATGATTACATCATTATGGACAATTTGATCAACATATCTCAGTATAAATATAATGGCTGCATGTATTATTCACAAAAACATTTTCTACATACTATACAATACGTGTTCTTGTTAACAATAATGTGGTTGTTGACTGCCTATTTAAAGGATACATGTCAATCACTTCCCTTCGAGGGTGAAATGGAGGTCATTGGCAATTTGGCGGTGCTGGAGTTTGTAGTGAGGAGGAGGCATGACATTCTGTTACAATGGAGGGCGAGGAGAGAGAGGAGGGCGAGGAGAGAGAGGAGGGAGAGGAGGGAAAGGAGGGAGAGGAAGGAGAGGAGGGAGAGGCAAATTGCAGTAAGGCGGATATTGGCGCCACGCAACTTCCGCCGAAGATGCTCCCTAGAAGGGTTAAGTGAGGAGGATGTCATCCGTCGCTATAGATTGAGCTCAGAGGCTATCTTGGAACTTATCATCTTCCCTGATGAAGAGACCCATGCGGTTTCGAAACGCGTTGGACTAAGAACATTGCGAACCCTCTGTATCCCAGCACTCCCAGAGAACCGATCCGGTGTCTTGTAAGACTTGCGACGAAGTCTCGCGGCTTTTGTGACGTCACAGACCCGGAAGTGTTCAACCAGGACGCCGAAACAGCGTGCGCTCCGCTGCTCCGTTGCAAACGAGACTGATGCAGTGACGGGCATAACACAGACAAGCGGAGGTCTTTCTGGACTGCTGAGACTGCACTAGCCTCTCCGTTAGGCGAGAGGCTGAAATACCAGCGATTGGAGTGGAGATTTTCCAGGCCCTACACCGAGGTTGTTGGAGTGAGAAGGAGAGAGCCACGAGACCATCACAGGCGTCCGTTGGTGTTGGGTAACAATACAGTACCGACACACTTTATTGAAGTGTGGTCGGTACCGCAAGCCGGGAAATCTCCCGGCTTGCTAGTGGCCGCCCCTCGGCGTGCCGCGCGTCATAGACGCGCGGTCACGCGTCTTCGGGAGCGTGCGCCCCCTGCACGCGCGTCCAGGGGCTCCCCGAGGGAGCCCTGGTGTTCCGCGATCGCGGGACAGCGGCAGGGGGTTCCG
Source organism: Ascaphus truei (assembly GCA_036426205.1). Classification (NCBI taxonomy): domain Eukaryota; kingdom Metazoa; phylum Chordata; class Amphibia; order Anura; family Ascaphidae; genus Ascaphus; species Ascaphus truei. The sequence goes on along the minus strand of WSYH01000252.1, from coordinate 100,298 downwards.
GGGACCCGGCGGACCCGGCAGCGGTAGGGAGAGCGCCCCGATCGGAGGGCGCTCTTCCGCTGCTTCGGCGCGCGCCCGTCACACTCGGGCGCGCGCCAGGCTACTGCTGCGGCACAGAACGGGCAAATGCTCGAATAAACTGTGCCGCAGCAGTAACCCTGAAATGCTTGTTTAATTTTACCCTTATGTACGCACAATACTTACCTTTTTATTTTGGTTACTAAAGATATCATTTAATGCACTATGAGCGTTGTGCGCTGTGTTTTCTGTTTTTTTGTGTGCTTATAGGGGGGACTAGAGCCATCCCTGGTGTCACAGCTGCAGACGCTCCATTTATTTATATACAAGGTCACCCATTTTATTGTATCACATTCATCACGTCACTCATTTATTGTTGTTGCGCACCTTTTCTTTGTCACCTTTATCTTGGAACTGTATGAAGTGTTAAGAGAAGATTTAGAGCCAACAACAGACAGAAGTCATGCAGTGCCTGGCCTTGTTAAATTGCTGAGCTCATTACATTTTCTTGCTTCTGTGTCTTTTCAGACAACTGTGGGCATAGTAGGCGGGGTCTGGCAACCAACATTCTCGCGGGTCCTTAGCCAGTTTCTCTGTGCACTGAATAAACGCGCTAGGGATTATATACATTTTCCTAGTGAGCAAACAGAGTGGCAGGCACTGAATACTGCATTTTATAATATAGCAGGGCTACCCAATGTGATTGGTGCTATAGATTGCACACATGTTGCGTTGACCCCGCTACGTGAAGTTGAGAGGAATTTCCATAACAGGAAACATTACCACTCGCTGAATATACAAATTGTATGTGACGCAAACATGAAAATTATAAGTGTGGTAGCCCTATTCCCAGATGCCTGCCATGATTCACATATCCTGCAGAATTCGTCAGTGTTCCATGCATTCGAAGCAGGGGAATTTGAGGCCGGTTGGCTATTGGGTCAGTCAATGTAATACTAATTGCACTAATATGTAAAGTTAGTGGGCAGGTCCATATTTCAGTCTGTTTTTTAAATGTCATGTAACAAGAATTAAATGTAAAATGTTCACGTTCAATTTTGAATAACAAAATAGAATCCTTGTTAGGCACTGTAACAGGGGAGTAATCCCTGTTCAAGTACTGCACTGACACACTTTATTCGAGCAAATACCCGGTATGTACCTGGCAGATACCTGGAATGCGCCGCTCCTCACCTCTGACAAGCCCCGTTGCATTTGCCTTCCCAGCCTGGGTTCATGCCTGGCTGATGGGCGGCTGATCTGTTAAATGATAATGATTAGGATTTAATAGGCTGCAATGCTTCGCGTGTCTACCAGATGGCATAAATTCATGAATTGTAATGCAGTATATATATATGTAGTGTGCAGTATTGCAGCCAACGGGAATAAAATGCTTCAATCCCTGCCGGAAAATAACTCAATGCACTCGGGCAGAAAACAGTCACAAACCTCAATACACCCGGGTATACCCGAATTCGTGGGACTAGCCGAGCTCGAATAAAGTGTGTCGCCAGTGTAATTTGCCTTTAATCTAGCAGTGTGGTGGTTAACTGCTGGTAGTTAATTAATAAACACCACCTGCCTGATTTAGATTGTTTACAAAAGCCTGTCTGTTGAGACAGGAAGTGACTCCTTAGCTCACTTGTGAGATGACCTTTGGAGACAGAGCAGGGGTTCTTGAGTCTCCAAGGAGAGACTGACCAAGAGAACACAGATCTCTGAGCTGACCATGTCTTGACCTCTGCCAGAAGACACAGCAGAGCTGATTTCAAGACACAGGGAAAACTACTAAACCTGAAGCTGACACACCCTGAGGGAAGGGAGCTGAACCAGGAACTGAGAAGATTTTCCCTCCAAGAAACAGATAAGACTTTCATTCTTAAGAGACTTCTTATTTCATGCTATGTGTTTGGGGCTGGGAGAAATGCTTGACTAAGGGAGATGTGAATTAATTGCATAGTGTTTCACTAGAAATACTTGCCAAGTGAATAGAAGCTTTGTTCCCCCCCCTGTGTTTGGATGGATTTCCTGATGAAAAGGAAAAGGTACAATAAAGCCTTATTATAATTTAACCTTATAAAAGTCTCCAATTGTGTACCTCTGTGAACGTCCGTTTACATATGGTGTCCGAAGTGGGATGACGGTGTCTTTGTAGTTAAAAAGGACCGGAGATTTTTTATGTGAATTTTTTTTTTATGCTTTTTGCCTACAAACAGTCTGAGCAACTTAGAAAAAAAAAAAAACCTCATGCAGCAGAGATCAGAGTTAAAGGGATACACACCACTGAAAACTTACAAAACCACAGATGGACTCTTTGCCCAATCCCAAGAGGAGAGAGACTGCTGAAGCAGCTAAACCGTATTTGCCTATCACAAAGTGTAATATGGTCATTGAAATAGGGGTTTTGCCTTCCAGCCATAGTCAGGGTTCAAGAAGTGAGTCAGCCCTTAAAAATGGATAGGTGTTTGTTGTTTTCAAAAGTTTAGCTGAAGCAGTGAATACAGAGGGTGACCAACGAGTGGTACTGATTTTGCAAATAAAGGTTGCCACACCGCATAGGGCTACCAGCTGTGAATGGAGTATATGCAGAAAAGTGTGAAAATTGATACAAGACTGTGCTGAAGCAGGGGAATTTTTAGCAAACAAATGCTGAGTGTAAAATTGCCCTATAGGGGAAAAAGGTATTTCAAAGCCAATTGCTGAGTGTTGAGTCACCCTGCTGGGAATGAAAGAAATAGTCCACTGCAAAGAATGTTTTTTTCTGCAAGTAAAAAAAGTCTGCCTATATATATCTTGGGAGAAAAACAGACACCCAAAGTGTGAAGTGTGAATGCCATAATACCCAAAGATAAGACTGAAAATTACTGAACTCAGGCAGAAAACCAAATTCTGTTGCTGAAGCCGAGGGATTGCACCTAGCAAGTAAATGGTGTAAAGCAAACAGAAGTTTTTACCTAGCAACCACACATTCAGCATACCTAATGAGAGATTAAACCTAGCAAATAAATGGTGTAAAGCAAATAGACTTTTTTACCTAGCAACTGCACATCTTGTATACCTGATAAGAGAAAATGCATGCACAGTACTGCTGATATTGTAAAACTTATCCAAGAAAGAAAAATTCTACAGAGATGCCTGTGAAAGCTACGATCTCTACACGCAAAATATGCCCACCTGTAGGACTACCACAATTGGGGGTTCTAGCAAATACAGTGGCAACAGCTGCAATAGCGCCTCCTGAGGTCAGGAAGAAAATGACACCTGATAGCCTAAAAATGGAGGACAAGATGCAGCATTCCTGTAATGAACCCTACCCCACGGAAGAGTGGCCCTTCCAGTCCAATAAAGAGGAAGACATCTCTTACGGGAAACCTGAACCGAGTCACATCCACAAAACACCCCAAGAATGGTGGGGGTGCCTGAACTCGGCACGAACAGAAAAGACCGCCCTCTATGATGACGAATATGGTCGACAAGAGAAAGAGCGGGAGCAGCAGATCACCCAATATTTCTGTCAGCTAAAGCAACTGCAAGAAAAGCCTGGCGTATATAATGAAGCTGCTAAAGTATCAAATAAAGAAGGAGACCCCAGTATTCCCGATGGGACGGAGTCATCCAAAACAAAAAAGCAGAAAAAGAAAAAGAAAAGCGGTTCTTCACTTACCATGGAAGGAACAGACACGTCCGCAGATACTGTGGAGGAAAAGGGGGACCGAGTTGCCCTGCAGCCTAGAGAAAATGGAGAATTCGTCCCGCGGTTAACCGAATATCCAGAGGGCCCAAGGCAGAAGTCGTGTACCCCAAAGAAGTGTCTGTCCGGTGCCAACAGTGAGGAACCCTCAATCAACCACCCCAGGGAAGTGGAGCCGGAACCAGTGAGTGACGATCCCTTGACCAACCCTGAAGATGCCCTGAAAAATGCCAGGCATGACTGTGATATGCTCTGTGAACAATTGAAACAAAAGGAAGCTGGTTACACAGAGCTACAGAAAAATAACGTGAGGCTACAAAAAGATGTGCTCACAATTTACTCTTTAGCCAGGACAGAATTGGACGATATCAAGACTGAGCTAGATACTGCAAATGCTACTATTTCCACCATGGATGGAAAGCAGAGCCAATCTGATAAAATGGTGGCTACGCTAAAGCAGAAGTATCAGGAGGCACAGAAACAGATGACAGTCTTCCAGCAAGAGGTTCACACTCCGCATAGAGCTGAATGCCTCACAACAGGAGGTCAACAGTGTCCGGATAGAGGTGGACGTATCTCAGAAAGAGGTTCAAACACTCCGCAGAGCACTGGATGCCTCACATCATGAGACCAACAGCTGCCGCACAGACCTGGAAGTTTCCAGAAAGGAACTAAACAGTCTCACTGAGTAGCTGGACATTGCTAAAGAAACTATTGCCAATCTTAATAAAAATCTCCAAGTCTCCCAGAAGGAGCTTCAGACCCTCAACCTAGAGAAGGATGTCTCACGCCAGGAGACTGTCAGTCTCAAAGCAGATGTGCGTAAATGGAAGGAGGACTGCAAAAAAGCCCTGAATAGTACAGAGACTGAAAAGGAGATCATTTAAGATTACATAGAAAAACGTAAAACTCAAAGAAGAAAATTTTAATTTGACAAACGACGTCAAGGAAAAAAATGAAAAGCTGCACGAGCTTAAAGAAATAAATAGACTTTTGGAAGGTGAGAAGTTTGAAGCAGAGCACGGACTGCAGAACCAACTGCAAGGTCTGCGTACGCACCTCGAGAAGGCAGAGGAGAAGCAGTGAACTCTGCAGGATGACAATCTGCAGGCTGTTAAAAAAATTCAAGTGCTGCAGGAACGTCTGATGACCCAGTATGTCCCCACAAAGCAGCATGAGAAACTGAAGGCTACCCTGAGCATCACCAAAGCAACACTAAAAGCCAAGCTTAGAACCCAGGTGACGCGGCACAAAAGGGAGCACAAGAAGGTCCAGAAACTGAAACAAGTAACTGTGGCCCAAGCAAAGAAGTTCATAGTGCTTCACAATGCAATAAAAATGTGGAAGCAAGCTCAGAGAAAGCAAAGTATGCAGATAAATTCCCTGAGAAGAGATTTGCAAGATGCACTCAAAAAACAGGGATCTCTCGCGGGTGAGATTACAGTCCTACAAGGACAAGTATTGACCCTGACTAAGCGTCAGTATCCCACAGTCTCAAAAAGCAATGAAAACAAGGGTACAGTGAGAGCTGGGAATACCGCTCATCTGAAAGACAAGGTTGCAAAATTTGAACCACCTAAACAAGCACTAGCAAAACCTTCAGCCACCCAGCAGGCAACAAAAGAAGGTACACGTGCTGAATTAAAACCAGAAGAATCCTTAGCTGATGAAGCTGAAAAGATGGGACATTCTCTGGAAGTGGGTGTGGAATTGCCACTTAATCAAAAAGGGGCTGAACTAGCAACCCCATTGAGTGGGAAAAGGGCAGAGAGACAGCTTCAAGAGCGGAAAACTCAAAGGGCTGTTCTTAAACGCTCTGCATCTGCTGCCATACAGTATGCCTACAATAAGACGAGCACCCAACGCGAGGGAAATCTCATGACCGCGCACGTAGAAAAAACTTCACAATGCAATAAAAATGTGGAAGCAAGCTCAGAGAAAGCAAAGTATGCAGATAAATTCCCTGAGAAGAGATTTGCAAGATGCACTCAAAAAACAGGGATCTCTCGCGGGTGAGATTACAGTCCTACAAGGACAAGTATTGACCCTGACTAAGCGTCAGTATCCCACAGTCTCAAAAAGCAATGAAAACAAGGGTACAGTGAGAGCTGGGAATACCGCTCATCTGAAAGACAAGGTTGCAAAATTTGAACCACCTAAACAAGCACTAGCAAAACCTTCAGCCACCCAGCAGGCAACAAAAGAAGGTACACGTGCTGAATTAAAACCAGAAGAATCCTTAGCTGATGAAGCTGAAAAGATGGGACATTCTCTGGAAGTGGGTGTGGAATTGCCACTTAATCAAAAAGGGGCTGAACTAGCAACCCCATTGAGTGGGAAAAGGGCAGAGAGACAGCTTCAAGAGCGGAAAACTCAAAGGGCTGTTCTTAAACGCTCTGCATCTGCTGCCATACAGTATGCCTACAATAAGACGAGCACCCAACGCGAGGGAAATCTCATGACCGCGCACGTAGAAAAAAGAATATACTTGGAAAAAGTCCTCCTCGAGCGACTGAGGGGTGCTGATCTCAAGCACCTTCAGGAGGAGACATGACCATGTCTTGACCTCTGCCAGAAGACACAGCAGAGCTGATTTCAAGACACAGGGAAAACTACTAAACCTGAAGCTGACACACCCTGAGGGAAGGGAGCTGAACCAGGAACTGAGAAGATTTTCCCTCCAAGAAACAGATAAGACTTTCATTCTTAAGAGACTTCTTATATCTGCTTATTTCATGCTATGTGTTTGGGGCTGGGAGAAATGCTTGACTAAGGGAGATGTGAATTAATTGCATAGTGTTTCACTAGAAATACTTCCCTCCAAGAAACAGATAAGACTTTCATTCTTAAGAGACTTCTTATATCTGCTTATTTCATGCTATGTGTTTGGGGCTGGGAGAAATGCTTGACTAAGGGAGATGTGAATTAATTGCATAGTGTTTCACTAGAAATACTCCCAAGTGAATAGAAGCTTTGTCCCCCCCCCCCCCTGTGTTTGGATGGATTTCCTGATGAAAAGGAAAAGGTACAATAAAGCCTTATTATAATTTCACCTTATAAAAGTCTCCAATTGTGTATCTCTGTGAACGTCTGTCTACAGGCACTTTAATATTTTGTTCAATGATTCATCACACAATAGTGAAGTTGTGTTTCAAACAGTAATTGCTTACATATTGCAGTGTTAATACTATAGGCACAAAGGTCTAATGTTAAACGGATGTCCTCAGACACTGTCAAAGCATTTACATTATGAATATTGTATTTTTTGGTGTGCTACATACGTCAATCCTGTTCATGTAGTAGGACAAGTCAATAGGCAATCTACTCTATTTTTTTAAAGTATTATGTCAACAGTCATGTGTTTTAACTGTCTTATAGGCGACTCGGGATATGGAAGCCGGATTTCACCTTATAAAAGTCTCCAATTGTGTATCTCTGTGAACGTCTGTCTACAGGCACTTTAATATTTTGTTCAATGATTCATCACACAATAGTGAAGTTGTGTTTCAAACAGTAATTGCTTACATATTGCAGTGTTAATACTATAGGCACAAAGGTCTAATGTTAAACGGATGTCCTCAGACACTGTCAAAGCATTTACATTATGAATATTGTATTTTTTGGTGTGCTACATACGTCAATCCTGTTCATGTAGTAGGACAAGTCAATAGGCAATCTACTCTATTTTTTTAAAGTATTATGTCAACAGTCATGTGTTTTAACTGTCTTATAGGCGACTCGGGATATGGAAGCCGGCCCTGGCTCCTGACCCCACTGTGCAATACGCAAACTGTTGCAGAAGAACGTTATAATGCGGCCCACGTCTGCACACGTTAGGTGATTGAGAGGACATTCGGAGTGTTAAAAAGCCACCTTAGATGTATGGATAAATCTGAGGGGGGCTCTTCAGTATTCGCCACAGAAGGTTGCCGACATAGTGATTTGTTGTTGCATTTTGCACAACATTGCAATACGTTATAATCTTCCTGCCAACAATGGGGAAGATATAGAGGAGGATCCTCCCGTGCCTCCTGCAGTGGTTAGGGAGCATACAGCTAGTGGGATGGAGACCCGCCGGACTGTCATCAACACTTATTTCACATGTAAGATTCATATTTACATGTAAGATTCTTATTTACATGTTAGCCAATCTATCCTCATGTCGTGATGTGTGTCACATTTTATTGTGTGTATGTAATCATAGGATCCTGCTCTCTGAATGTGAATGGCCATTGTCGCAAGAATTCACACAAGTTAACGTGACCACGGTATGTGAGTGTTTAACTTATTTGTCCATCTCAAATTCATGTCACCCACCCTTTGTGTGCATCATGCAATGCTATGTTGTGCAAGAAGTTAAGACATATAGCAGTACTGATGAATATGCCTCTATTGTTAGATTTAGACTTGCTAAGTACTGAACATTGACATATATTCAAAGTTTATCACATTTGTCACTTCAAAATACACCAAAAAAAGTCACGTAAATTATTTAGAATTGTGTTTGTAAATATGTTTCAACATTTTATTTTTCACAAAATTCAATTGGCTAAATGACACTTAATTAAAAATTACAACATACATTATTTCTATATAACAGTGAAATAGAAAAACAAGCGCAAATAATATTACTAATAAATCAAATAACACAAATGATATACTATCCTTAATGAGTGCAGCTCCCGACGTAGAATTCAAACCAAATTCAATCAGCAAACAAAGGAGAAACAGGTGCGCAAATCACATCAGGACATGAAAAAGAAAGTGAAAACACAAAATAGTGCAATATTGTCTACTCCAACAGATAATTTCAATGCTGGAAGTTCTATAAAATTTGCACTCACGTGTTAAACGTGAAATGAAAGCGTTGTGGTTATTAAAAGTTACCAACTTATGTCTCCAGACAGGTAATCCAGATCCATATAGAGGGGGGGGGGGGGAAATCCATATACAAAAAAGGGAAAGCAAAAATAGTATAGTACTGTTTTTAATATTAAAAACACAAAGTATTCCACTTACATAAGTGCCTTTGTTTGTGATCATTCAGACCACCCTGGGTCATATAGTCAGACAAGGATATTCACAGCAACAGCATCCGCTCCACGGCCGTCACAGCAGGTACTGGGCTGATTAAAGTTGTCCTCCACTCTGGATGTCATCAACAAGGGCTTCTTAGTAATCACTGATTCACCCAACGTGTGTTGGTGTCCTCCACTCTGGATGTCATCAACAAGGCTTCTTAGTAATCACTGATTCACCCAACGCGCGTTTCCACTGCAATGTCTTCATCAGGGGCTAACTCCTGATGAAGACTTTACAGTGGAAACGCGCGTTGGGTGAATCAGTGATTACTAAGAAGCCTTGTTGATGACATCCAGAGTGGAGGACACCAACACACGTTGGGTGATTCCCCTGCTGGAGATACAACTTCACCTATACTGACAGAGTCAGACCATTGCCCTTTTATATTCCACTTGTTGTTAGTAGGAATTTCTACAGAGCCAAGATATCTAATATATTCTGATTGTATTGATATACTGCACCATAATTGTTTTTATTTTCTATTTTTTTGGTGTGCTCCTGAAATCATCGCTCCCTTCCCACCCCGGACCAAGACTGCTTTTGTAGGGAATCCTTGCATATTCCTTGGAAGGTTGAGAAGTATTTTTTTGGGTTACACATCATCTTATGTAATATTTTTGTTGCATTATTAGTGCTGTGGGGATTTTAGCGCCGATTCAAATCACTTGGGTTCCCTAACAAGAATGTCATTATTTGGATGTTAATTTGACATACTGCAATAGTCATATTACATGTGAATGCTTAATACATTTACTCATGTTGATGTTTCATGAATACATTAAATATAGAGGATAACACATTGTGTAATTCTTCACACACCGTAGTTGAACATGATCTCGAACTCAAATGATGCACATAGACTATGTTCACAATGCAAAAATGTTGTGACATGTTACCTAAGTAATTTGTATGTATTGTAATTTTTCTAAATAACGTTCCTAGTTTCGTGAAACTCATTCTAATACACGTTATATAAAAAATGTTGCAGGTTAAATAATAACTTATCGTACACAGTTAAGGGTGTCACTCATGCTACGAGACGAAGTACATTCCAAAAAAGACAAATTCATGTTTTCATGATGTTTGCAGGATGTCAAGGGTGTAACTACTGGTGTGTTTGGATCCTTCCATTCACATTATTTAATGCCAGTGGAATGGAGATGTGAACATCTGTGAAAGTAGATATGGAATGTTAATTATAAATGTACATGTGATTGAAAAAGTTTTATTCTGCATCTAAACACACATCATACGTGTTACTGTTCTGTAACAGTTGTGTTACGACACATTTTGATCTTACTCTAATTTTATAACATCTTACAAATAAATCTTGTAAACATATTTCCCAAAAATATGCAATTCCCCAAAAATTTTAAATAACACTATGCCTGTACACAAATTAATTCTCTCACACATACTATCACTGCAACAGTTATCAAAACACAATGCAACACGACATTAATTTGCCGTGACAATGTTACATATTAGCAGTGATTCTGGCGCTTTAATGCAAATGTATGTAACTGACTAACAGATTTAGCGGATCTAACATATCCTCATGTTTCCATACACAAAATACTCAAATATTAATAATATCTACGGCATTTCTGCACATATGCCATTTCTTTAAGTCTTTTTGCAAATCTAGTAACTTTTTTCTTTACAACACAGGGGCGTACACCTTGTGCCATGACATTTAATGGATGCGCAGGACTACCTCGAATTGCACGCGCCATTGCCCTGAACATGTAACTATCTGGCACGGATCTTGTTAACTGTATCTTACCTTCTTTCACAAATATGTCCCGGCATCTGTTGCGCTTCACGACGCGATCTTTGTAAGATTAACAGATAACGGAGAAGAGGTAAAACGGAAATAGAAATTAACAAAAAACCATACAACACATTTAGCAATGGTACGCGTATACGTTATGGGTGGAACACATATGCGTGTCATTCTGAAACAAGAGAATCACTGATTGTTAATAGTGAATAGTTTATAGTTACCTGCATTATATAGCATTCATATTCGGAGCTGCCATGCAAGTGGTGTTTTGGAGGTAGCTGGTGGTTTCAATCAATTGGTTGTTCTGTGTGTTCATCTCGTTGGTGTTCCAGCTTGATCCGTAAAAGTTTGGATATTGTGTCATGTACTGAGGCGGATACAGATAGTTACTTTGTGGCATTTCATCTGCTTCAGCAAGGTAGTTAGTATGAATGTTATCGTCAAAGCTAGCTCCGGCATTGTTGTGGTATAGGTTGTACACCTCCGGTTGAAAATAACAAAGATTTTGCTGAACATTTAAGGCACCGCTGCGGGCACCTATATCATTGTAGTTGGGTACGCAATTTCGGTCTCTTCTTCTTAAATTGCCACTTGCAAACATACGCATACTTGATTCATGCACTGCCCAACAGCCACCCCTGTTTCCGCCAGTTGGTGAGTTCCAAATAAAACAATCATTGGTTGATAAAGTTCGTCTGATAGAATTTCGCCAGACTTTCGGCTTTGGATGATTTTTATAAAAAGGATAATTTGCTGAGATTTGGTCAAATATATCCGATACAGTAGCTCTTCTCTGTGTTCGGTATTGAATAGCGCAATAGAGTAAATAGGCGTAGCAGAACGGAGGTTTCTTTTGAGTAGACATTTCTAACGGCATGTGTTCTCATGGAATGGTGTAAAATAACGCAGTCTTACTTTCAAATAATGTTCTGTACAAAAGTATCAAATTGTTGGGAATGTGTTCAACACGGTCCAAGGTCGTTACACAAAGGAAAAAGTGTCCCTGGTATCTTCTCCCACATACAGGTGTTCAGGCTACTGCCTAATTTTCTCTGCCACATTCTATTTTTTTTAACACAAACTCTTAGACATACATTTCTGCCTAATGATATTGTATTAGCAAATATGGAAAATGTTCATCCAGAATTGTAATGTTTATCTGTGTGTTCAGAATAATTACATCTTTCACATGTCAACATAATTAGCGACGACATGAGAATCGCTATCCTGTTTAGTTCACATATGTGCACATCAAATATTACATAATGTTAATTTAATTATTTGACATTAATTATGTGTCTTTAGCATTATACAATTGTAAAGTAAGTGAATCTTAAATGTGTCAAATAGGGAGCATTGAAGACTTCACTATGTATACAAAGCTATCAGTCATACATGAACTATCTAAAACTAAATGTACAACTCATATTTGGATATACACTAGACCTAATCAGGGCATGCTGAAATCCGGAGATTAATTACTCTTTGTTCTCATTACACATATCAAACCATGCACTCCCTTATAGGTATTTGTAATAAACTTCGCACTAACAAGAATAGAGCTAATCATAGATATTTTGTATACGCTTAGTGAACAATTTAAGGGGACAGCATGTTGAAAAATTGTATGGTCATAAGGAATATGTAATGGGACATTTAATAAGATCTGATTGACTATTTTTTGTTCAACTTTTTTTGTGAACACCGTGTGCTACGCCTTGGTCTGCTGGCATTTTCAGGGGTAGGTGTGGAAGTGCTTAGTGTGTCACCGATTTCAGCTACACCTGCCATTTGTGGGGCCACAACAGTTGTTTGGCTGGTTGGTTGTGCTTCAGCGTGTACATATGGTTGCTGTTGCATTGGCGCAGCTTCAGCGTGTACATATGGCTGCTGTTGCATTGGCGCAGCTTCAGCGTGTACATATGGCTGCTGTGGCATTGGCGCAGCTTCAGCGTGTACATATGGCTGCTGTGGCATTGGTGCAGCTTCAGCATGTACATATGGCTGCTGTGGCATTGGCGCAGCTTCAGCGTGTACATATGGCTGCTGTGGCATTCCCATTTCATGTAGATATGGAAGTTGCATTGGGTGTGCCAGTCCCAGGGCCTGTGCCAGGGCTTCGAACATTGCATGTGGCATTTGCATTGGCTGTGGCATTTGCATTGGCTGGGCATTTGCATTGGGGCTTTTGCAGTGCCATACATTGTGCTATAATAGTTAAACTATTAGAAATAGCCTTGAGAGTGTCCAGTTGTTGGTTGAAAATGCCTCGCATGTTTAGCAGTTCTTCACAAATTGTACGATTTGTTTGCTGCTGGTTGGCTGCCACAGCCTGTTGATTTCTGAAAAAAAGTTGCTCTGCTGATTTTAAGGATGCCAATTCAGCTGCACACATATTATCACCTTGACCTGGCTGTAGAGGATCACTGTCCTCATCTTCAATTTCAGGATCTGTTATATCCAGTTCCCGATTGTAACCCTCGCTAAACACTTGGGGTGTAGTGTCATCAGAGTCAGGCACATCTAGTTCCCATAGTGCCTCAGCATATTCATGTTGGGGCTCCTCCACTTGTTGAAGTTGTTGGGGCTCCTCAAGCATTTCATAATTTTGCAATTCGCCCAGAATTTGTGTAGATACATCAGAGTCTGTTTCCTCATCCACAACAATAACATAAAAAAAAGATACTTTTTAAATCACATGATGAGCAACTAATTATGTGTTACTGTTTTTATTTCTGCAGCCAACATATTTATTTATTTATTTATTTATAAAATATTTTACCAGGAAGTAATACATTGAGAGTTACCTCTCGTTTTCAAGTATGTCCTTGATATACATTGTATCATCTACTTATCATTCCTGTTAATCTTTATTGTTATTTTCTATGTGCATATGCTATTCACCTGACCTAAGCTAAACATTATATGAATAAAAAAAATGTTGCACATGTATCAATTTTGGAATAATAAACTTTAACATTCACACATGAAACCTATGCTGCGGCCTCAGTGTGTTTTACAGCGCACACAGAGACGTGCGTACAAGTATCGCCCTTCAATGGTACTGTGCACAGTCGGCACGTTCGCGCGCATCCGAGCTGTACACCAATTTTGTTTATCTTGCGATGGTGTCGTGGCCACGCCCCCGCCAGCGGTTCACACAGAGGCCGAACCATGCGCGGGAACTCATGGCCACGCCCCCGCTAAACTCACGTGCCGCACGTACTACAGTGATGACTGACCCTAGCCAAACACACATTTCTTGTGTTATCCAATTTGTTAAACACTAGTAGAACTTCATCTGGCATATTGACACTTCATTAGTGTACACACGTACTTGAATGCAGTTGGACATTTCTTGTTCAAGTTTGCAAACACTAAATAGAGATTAATGAATGGCAATACGTTCATAAATAAACACCCACACACATACAACTTATTGTCCATGTATAAAAGGAATTAATTTTTACATGAGGTCCTCAAATTTTAGTTTGACATACGATGGTTCATTAGAAAACCACATGACTATACGCAACATACAAAATGTACTGTGTGCAACCTTTGCAGCGCTTATGGGAACGTTTTGTCATTAGAGTGTGCATGTGAATATAAATTTATTATATCACCTGGAGCTGTTGCTACTCTGTAAAAATACAACAGGAAAACATTGTTAGTCATGCGTGTATATGAATTAAATATACAATCTTTATTATTGTAAACATGTCAACAATGCTCCTTTTCATATGGGCAGCATTTTATGTATGGCTATTGTACACATATTATGATGGCAAGTGCATTGTCACATCATGTGAACGTGTCCAAAACATAACATCTTCGACAAACATATATATATAATCACAGTAACATTATTATATATTCTCTTGAAAAAGGGTTGCTTTCTTGAACCCTTTGGGCAAAGCGACGTAAGCCTTTGAGACATGAAGTCAGACCATGCTCACAGGTCCTAGGACTACCATATAACACTTTTTCAAGATAAACATTTTTGGACAATTTGTGGCATTGGCCTTTTGATCTTTGTTTTATATATCCACAATGCTCTGTAGCACTCCTTTTTGATATATATCTATATGTATATCTATATATATTTTAATTATTTTTTTTTGGTGGTGGCTCAGGGGTTCACAAAAAACTTTAAGGGGTTCTGTGTGTTTAACATACATACTACTGTTTTTCTTGTTTCAAATTTCATACATCACTAATGTTATGCTAAACCTACAATGGTCCAACCATGACCATATACATACTTCATAGATGTG
>WSYH01000252.1:0-85314 GCA_036426205.1 Ascaphus truei | reverse complement strand
CACATGCACTGACCGATGTGCAAATCGTTGACCACAGCTTTGTTTTTTCACTGCTTTTGGTTCTCGCTGTGTATATAAATATGTTCAAAATTAATTATTCAGTATGACTGAGCCACTAATTGAGCCAGCTGTGCTGAAGTAGGGATATCCAGAAAATCTGGCCTGTTTGCAGCCCTCGAGAACCTACAATGGTCCAACCATGACCATATACATACTTCATAGATGTGTATTTGTTCAATTAACACTAGCCGCTAAACACAACTTGACAAATGGACCAGGGTATTGTATCTATTACTTCCACGCATAATCCAACTATTAGAATATTTTCGTACATTAGCACATTCTTGACTTTGGCGCCCCATCTAGGAAGCATAAATTCAACTAAATTAATATGTACTCAATTGTGACGGCTGGGATTGCGCAGGACCGATATCCCTGCACAATCCTATATTCCCCAAATACAAGTTGGTGGTGGTCCATTAAGACAGTTTACATTTTCTGCTCATAGTGACTGGCAGTGGAGAAGATGCATGGAGGGCCACCATCCTGGGCTCTAGGATGTGCCCAAACGCCTCAACCATTTTCTTTCAAGCCGAAATTTGATATCGCCAAATGTTTCTTGCACACGTCTCGGCTGTTCTCTGCCGAAATTGCCACTGGCACTGACCGATGTGGCAAATCGTTGCACGCACAGCTTTGTTTTTTTCATAGCTTTTGGTTCTGGCGTGTATATAGAATAATGTTGCAAAATTAATTATTCAGTATATGACTGACTCCTACTAATGTGAGCCAGCTGAGCTGAAGTAGGAGATATCCAGAAAATCTGGCCTGGTTGCCAGCCTCGAAACTACAATTGGTCTCAACCTGACCGATATACAGATTCATTAGATGGCAATTAAACAACGGCCTGTTAACCCAAAGTTGACAATAATTGACCAGGGTAATTGTTACTATTACATTGCAGACAGCATAATCCAAAACTATAGTGAATATTTCGACATATAACACACATTCTTGACTTTGCCCCGCACTAATGGAGTACCAATTCACATATTAATATATAGTACTCACTATTGATGAGCTGGGACATTGCGGAAAACCGATTACCCTTCACCTCCTATCCAAAATAATTTTCCAGTTGGTGGTCCACTAATACAGTACATTTTTGCAGCCTCAAATGGACTGGCAGGTGGAGAGGATGCGGGAGGGCCACCACCTCCTGTGCTTTTAGGCATGGTGGCCACCTCAAGAACAATTTTCCTTTTCAGCCGAAAATTTGATATCGCCAAAATGTTTATCTGCAGTCTCTGGCTGTTCTGGCGAATTGCCCACAGGCACACTGACCGAGTGGGCAAATCGTTGACCAACGAGCTTGTTTTTTCCAGCTGCTTTGTGGTTTCTCGCTGTGTATATAATAATGTTCAAAATTAATTATTCATATGACTGAGATATTCCAGCTGTTGAAATGTAGGATGTCAAAAAAAGCTGTTCCACTCAGCTACTGTTACAGCCTATATTCATGAGGCAATACAGGTTACGGGGACATATGACTGTTTGTTCTGTCTAGCATAATCTAAACCACGGACTGTTTGACGTAACCCATCTAGGACTTGACGTTGACTTCACTAAGAGCATCATTCAACTATTAATGTATAGTCTTATTATTGTGGCTGGCACTTGTAAAATATCCACTGTCACTCTTCAAATACATTGGATCCATATATATGCGTACACTTTTCGTAATTGCTGATGCATGGGCGATCAGGTAACTGAGTCGCTGAAAGGCAATCTTGTAGCACATTAGGGAAAGAGACCAGACTGAGCGAGCCACTTCCTTAAAAGGGGTGACCTCAACTTTCTTTTTCACTCGTATATTCGCAAACTGTTCGCTTGGTTCAATCAACATTGCGACCGAGGAACGTTCTTCGTATCACGCTTTGCCTCCACGACATAAGATGTAATATTTGTAGCTGAGTGCTCACTTCAATCTCATCCGCTGCTGATGCTTGGACCAAAATCTGGCACTGTCGCCTCGAACTGTTCTGCATGCACGGATGACATTTATCTACCCTAGTCTATGAAAACATCTTGTCCACATGCTCTGCATACATTCCGACAGTATACTCCCAACAAAAATAGCCGAGGGGTTAGTTTTGTTCGTGTGCCACCGGATACATTGTATGCAGCAGGTACCTGCAACTGCCGTTTGCAGTCAGGGAAAGACCATCACCTTGAAATCACGGACGTACGCATTCCTTGCAGTCGTGAAACGGGTGACGTATCCTGCTAAACATGCCATCTACGGGAGGTGAGGACTTTGTACTCATGTACATATGCTGCCCTGCTGAGTGGGACGTACTCTCTCTGTCCACACCCCCTCCTCCTGCCCTCCAGCACCGTGACTCACGCACCAGGACGGACGTACCCTGCACGTCCAGACACTGGACGTACCTTGCACTGTCTCAGCAAACGTGACGTACTGCACGTGCCAGCAACAGGGACCCTGTCATGCCCATGACATAACTGCATGCAGACTCCTGCATTCGCAGACATTACCTGCACACTGCCCAGCCGGACGGACGTACCTGCATGCAACACAATTCGCGTGCACTGCCACGCAGGGACGTACCTGCACCCAGCACGGACGTACCTGCACTTCCACATGTGACGCCTCCTGCAGCACGTGCACTACTGCACTGCCAGCACGGACCGTACCTCACTGCTCAGCACGGGACGTACTCTGCACTGCGCACGGAGCGACCTGAAGATTGGTGTGACGCTGAATGCAGCAGGGACCGTACCTGGCACTGCCAGCACGCGGTCATACCTTCACTTGCAGCACAAGACGAATCTGCACCAGACGCACACTGCCATCACGGACGTACCTGCTACTGCCAGACGGGCCGTTCTACACTGCCAACAGTACCCGTCCTGCACGGAAGCACTACCTGCACTGCCAGCCGGGACGTGACCTGCACTGCCAGCGTGTTGTCCACGCAGCACGACGCGTACCCTGCGACTGGCCTCGCGGGACGTACCTGCAGGCAGCACAGGACAGCACACGCATGGTCACCGCTGTAGACTTCACTCTGCACTGCCAGCACGGGCACGTTCACCTGCACTGCCCAGCAGTGGATTCCTAACCTGCTCTGAGCAAACACGCGTACGGGACGTACCTGCACTTCCAGCAACGGGGACGCTACCTGCACGTGCCAGCAAGGGACGTACCCTGCACGGTCTCAGCACGGGACGTACCTGCCCTGCCACACGGGACGTAACCTGCACTGCCATGCCACGGGACGTACTCTTGCACAGTCGTCCTGCACTGGCAGGGTACGTGCTGCAACATCGCGTCCACTGCGAGGACAGTACACCTGCAAGCGACTATGACCCGCACGGACGTACCTGCACGCCAGCACTGGGACGGCCTGCACTGCAGATGCGGAGTAACCTGCACTGCCAGCACGGGACGTAACTGCACCCTGCCAACGGATCGTACGCTGCACTCACACGGACGTAACCTCACTGCCTAGCTACGGGAACTCGTACCGCACTGCCGAGCACAGCTGGAGTACCTGCACTGCCTAGCACGGATCGTACCTGCAATGTCAGCACTGGACGTACCTGCACTGGCAGCACGGACGTAACTCGCACTGCCACACGACGTTACAGCACTGGCGGCAACTAAGCTGGAGCTACGACTTCCGACTCCCAGTTGCCACCTCCACAACTCGTCACTCCTCCAGCACCAGCCACCCCTACTCTCTCCAGCCCCACCAGACCACCACTCCCACTCCTCCACCTCCACCACTCCCAGCACACTGTCCACCAACCTAGCCTGCTCCATGTCAACCACACGTCACAACAGTCACACAGTTCACACAAGTCACACAGTCCAACAGTCAACAAAACGACACAATAACAAATGAACTTTCACCACTACAAGATAATAAAGTATCAAAAAAATTGGAATAACAACAAAAACAACTCACTCAGTAAAAACGAGAAACAAGCCAACTCACGAAATCTCTCCTAATACCACAAAGTCCGGTTATCTCACACTCACTCCAACAAAATCACTCCCAACAGCACCAACATGAATTAAAAAATGGGCAGGTCTAATGTGGTAGTTAGAAATGTTCGCCGCCAAAGTGTGATTCTTAAAATCTCACATGTAGCTTCCTCATTTTAGGATCATTCATCCATTTCACTCAGGTCAAAGCGATTCAGCCCCACTTAAGCTACAGTCCAGGCACCCGGTTTTTTTTTTTTTTGAGTTTTTTTTTTACTTTAATAGTTTTCATGTGGGAGCAAATCTCTACTTACCATAAAAACTGCCATAGCTGCCGGTCAATTAGTCTCCGTCCTTTGATCGGCAAGTTTGGCGACATCTTTAAATATGGGGAATGTAAATCGTGTGCCTATAGGGAACAAGCATGTGCCTTCGTTAAAATAGAATACAGAAAATTGGTCGTTCAAATACGTTGTTTTTTTTTAAACAGAAGTAATGACTAAGGTATTTTTCTTTACTACAGAAACTATTTATTAAAAAAAACAACCACATGAAGGACTATTTGCCTATGAACTGCAGCTTGACCCTTACACGTACAATAGCTATGCCTGTGAACTAAAACATATATTTACAAGAAAAAAGGTAAGTAAAAACACAAGACATTACTAGGGAAGTGGTTTTGAGGTCCATTCCATAGCTGTCACTACACGTATACATCTTTGAAAAAAAGGGGCTCTACACCGAAACATACGGCGAGACACAACTTGCAAGAACTTAATTTAACTTCACGTGTATTACGCAACATATAATTAAAACATTCTATGATGGATATAATCCAACATTTGCAATGGAGGCTGGGCTCTCCTACAGTCTGACCGCATCGGCCTGACTTGAGCCTCATGGAGGCCGCCCACTCATACTTCATAGATACAGGCCAACTTTATGGGGTGCCGGTATCCCCCTGCAGATGAAATGTTCCCGTCAGTGCAAACTGCGGCGAGCTTTACAAGTGCGTGGGATATTCCGGCAGAATCCTCAATAACTGGTCCCTGTATCTCCTGAAGCAGGGTGGTCCCCGCAGGGTGTAAAACAAATCGGTTTCAGCTCAGAGCCCCCTGCTACATCTACACCTATTATTAAAAATAATTGTAGCAGCACGAACGAATCGCTAAGAATCCGATGCATTGGACGCAAGGCGTCTCCATGCAGTATATACAGACCCGCTTTTTTAATCAGTTGAATGTGCAGTATTCAATCCACTTAACACTATATCAGGGGGGGAAGAAATGGGATCTAGCGCCCAATATGGCCTTTTTTGGCAAGGCAGGCCGAAACTCCGCCGAGCAGCCTTACTTGAATGGCATTTGCTTCGATCCCTTTGCGCCCGAGCCTTTTCACCCTATTTTGTGGCGCAAATTACCGGAGCTTGTGTGCTCGGCGTGCCCTCGCCATGGTCACAAATATCAGCGAGTTTCAATTTCCGTACTCTGAGAGATGGTCACTAAACAATGTAGGGTGGAGGTACAAGAATCCAACTCACTTAAAAAAATTTTGTGAGCACACATACTGGATACATGCCGTTGATAACTATACCATGTGGATTAGCGTAGGGAGTACACACTTCTGATGAACTTCATAATAATGTATTGTACAGGTTGGATGCTCAAAGGATCACCTCTAAAATTTCCTATGAAGAAAATTCCCCATGCTTGGAGACACATTTTTTTTTAACACAAGTTTTTAAAAAGTTCGATGTAAAAATGCAACATCTTAACGACTTGTTTGTTAACCTACAATGGTCCAACCATGACCATATACATACTTCATAGATGTGCAATTAAACAAGCCTGTTAAACACAAAGTTGACATAATGACCAGGGTAATTGTTCTATTACTTCACAGCATAATCCAAACTATAGTGAATATTTTCGACAATAACACATTCTTGACATTTGCCCCACTAATGATGCATAAATTCAACATATTTAATATAGTACTCACTTTGTGATGGCTGGGAAATTGTAGGACCGATATCCCTGTCACCTCCTATCCCAAATACAAGTTGGTGGTCCATAATACAGTACATTTTCTGCTCATATGACTGCAGGTGGAGAGATGCTGGAGGGCCACCTCCTGTGCTACAGGCATGGTGGCCAACCTCAACCATTTTTCTTTTCAGTCGTAATTTGATATCGCCAAAATGTTTCTTGCACGTCTCGGCTGTTCTGCGAAATTGCCCACATGCACTGACCGATGTGCAAATCGTTGACCACAGCTTTGTTTTTTTCACTAGCTTTTGGGTTGCTCGGCTGTGTATATAAGAATATGTTGCAAAATTAATTATTTCAGTATGACTGAGCTCCACTAATTTGAGCCAGCTGGGCTGAATGTAGGGGATGATCACAAAAATATGGCTGTTTGCCAGCCCCCGAAACTACAATGGTCTCAACCATGACCGATATACATACTTCATAGATGGCAATTAAACAACGCCTGTTAAACCAAAGTTGACATAATTGACCAGGGTAATTGTTCTATTACATTCACAGCATAATCTCAAACTATAGTGGAATTTTCGACAATAACCCATTCTTGACATTTGCCCCACTAATGAGCGCTAATTCACATATTTATATAGTACTCACTTTGTGTGCGCTGGGAAATTGTCGGACCGATATCCCTGTCACCTCCTATCCCAAATACAGTTGGTGGTCCTAATACAGTACATTTTTCTAGCTCATAATGGACTGGCAGGTGGAGAGGATCTGAGAGGGCACCACCTCCTGTGTTTCTAAGGCATGGTGCCACCTCAAAAAACCATTTTCTTTTCAGGTCGTAATTTGATATCGCCAAAATGTTTCTTTGCAGTCTCGGGCTGTTCTGCGAAATTGCCCACATGCACTGACCGATGTGCAAATCGTTGACCACAGCTTTGTTTTTCCACTGCTTTTGGTTCTCGCTGTGTATATAAATATGTTCAAAATTAATTATTCAGTATGACTGAGCCACTAATTGAGCCAGCTGTGCTGAAGTAGGGATATCCAGAAAATCTGGCCTGTTTGCGGCCCTCGAGGACTGGAGTTTGACATGCATGATATTGTACATATTAATGTTTTATTAATAAGTGTATGAAATATAAACTTGTCACTGTTTAGATAATTGACATTATTAATGAGTACACTTAATTTGCTGATTCATGCTCATACCTGCCAATGAGCCGTAGAGTTTAGGGAAAGACGCAATAACACCTTCCAAAAGGATGTCATTCTCTCTGTGTGTGAAACGCGGGTTGCGTATCCGCTCAACACGATGCATGGAGGTTGTAGGCTCATTGTCATCATCATCATCATCATGCTCTGCCTCTGTGCTTGGATGCTGGACACTGTCTCTCTCTCCCTGTCCACTACTCCTCCTACCCTCCCCCACCTGCACTCCCACACCTGCACTGCCAGCACGGGACGTACCTGCACTGCCAGCACGGGACGTACCTGCACTGCCAGCACGGGACGTACCTGCACTGCCAGCACTCTGACGTACCTGCCTGCCAGCAACGGGACTACCTGCCACTGGCCAGCACCGTACGGGACGTACCTCACTGCCAGCATGGACGGCGCTACCTGCACTGCCACCGGGACGTCCTTCACTGCCAGCACGGACCGTACTGCACTGCACACGGCACGTACCGGCACTGCCAGCACGGACGTACCTGCACTGCCAGCACGGGACGTACTTGCACTCCACCAGGACTACCTGACTGCCACATGTGACATACCTGCACTGCCAGCATGGACACGCTGCACCTGCCAGCACGGGCGTACCTGCACTGGCCACACATGACGTACTTGCACTGCCAGCACAGGACGTACCGACTGCCAGCATGTGACGTACCTTCTCTGCCAGCACGGACGTACCTCACTGCCCACGGACGTACCTGCCTGCCGCACGTGGACGTACCTGCACTGCACACATGGATGACCTGCCCCGCCAGCTCATGGACGTACCTTGCACTGCCACACGGGACGTACCGCCACTGCAGCACACACGTACCGCACTGCAGCATGGACGTACCTGTCCGGCACAGCGGGACGTTCCTGCACTGGCCAGCACGGACGTTCCTGCACTGCCTGCGCACGGGACGTACCTGCACTGCCCAGCACGGCACGTACTGCACTGCCAGCACGGGACGTACCTGCACTGCCCACGGGACGTACCTGCACTGCCAGCACGGACGTACCCTGCACTGCCAGACGGGACGTACCTGCACTGCCACACGGACGTACCTGCCTTCCAGCACGGGACGTACCGTGCCACTGCTCAGCACGGGACGTACCTGCACTGCCAGCACGGACTACCTGCACGTGCGCAGACAACGGTGACGTCCTGCACTGCCAGCCGGGACGTACCTGCACTGCCAGCACGGGACGTTACCTGCCACTGCCAGCACGGGACGTACCTGCACTGCCAGCACGGGACGTACACTGGCACTGCCAGCATCGGGACGTACCTGCACTGCCAGCACGGGACGTACCTGCACTGCCACACGGGACGTACCTGCACTGCCAGCACGGGACTTACCTGCACTGCCAGCACGGGACGTACCGCACTGCCACACGGTACACCTGCACTGCAGCACGGACGTACCTGCACTTACGCCAGCACGGGACTACCTGCACTGCACAGCACGTCGCACCTGCACTGGCACAGGACGTACCAGCACGGCAGCACGGACGTCCATCTACGTTGCCACTCCTCTCAAACCTCTCAACTCCTACCAGCCATCCTCCACCACGCCTCCCCTCCACGCCACCCCCTCCAGCCTCTCCACTCCACCATCCCATGCCCTCCCTTCCACAGCTCCACGTCCACTACTCTCGCCCTGTCACCAGTCACACAGTACACACAGTCACCACGCCACACAGTCACACAGTCAACAAAAAAGACCACAATAACAAATGACTTTCACACTACAAGATAATAAAGTACAAAAAATTGGAATAACAAAAACAACTCACTCAGAACGTCAGAAACAACAACTCCGAATCTCTCCTAATACCACAAAGTCCGTTCTATCTCACACTCACTCCCAACAGCACCCAACTAGAAGTAAAAAGTGGGCATGGTTATGGAGTGTATTAGAAATGTTCCCCCAAATTGTGATTCTCAAATTCTCCACTGTGCTCCCCATTTAATCATTTCATCATTTCACCAAGGTCACATTCAGCACTTTAAAGCTACAGTTCAGGCACCCTTTTTTTTTTTTATTTTTTTTTTTATCTTTAATAGTTTCATGTGGCAATCTCTACTTACCTAAAAAACTGCATGCTGCCGTCTCAATTAGTTCTCCGTCCTTTGATCGGCAAAGTTTTGGCGACATCTTTAAATAGTGGAATGTAAATACGATGCTATAAGGAACAAGCAGAGCTGTTAAAAAGTACAGATCAAAATTGGTCATTCAAAGTTGTTTTTTTTAAACAGAAATGCTAAAGGTATTTTTCTTACTACAGAGAACTAATTATTAAAAAACAACACACTCATGAGATATTGCCTGAACTGCAGCTTTAACCCTACAGTACATATTATATGGTGAACTAAACATTAGATAAAACAGTAAGTAAAAACCAATTATAGTGAAGTGTTTGAGTCCTTCCATAGACTGTCACACAGATACACCTTGTGAAAAAAGGGACATACACGAACTCACGGACACATTGCAAGAGAACTTAATTAACTCTCACTTGTATTCGCAACATATTAAAACATTCATATTGGATTTAATCACATTGCATGGGAGCGGGTCTCCTCCTAAACTGACGCAGGCTGACTTAAGCCTCAGGGACCCCTACTTCAGAGGATACAGGCCCGTTATGGGTGCCGGTAC
Organism: Ascaphus truei; assembly: GCA_036426205.1. Classification (NCBI taxonomy): domain Eukaryota; kingdom Metazoa; phylum Chordata; class Amphibia; order Anura; family Ascaphidae; genus Ascaphus; species Ascaphus truei. The sequence continues at coordinate 75,424 of WSYH01000252.1, read as the reverse complement.
CCCTGCAGAAATAATGCCCGGTCACTGACGCGGGAGCTTTACAAGTGCAGGTGATACCGGCACCTCATAACGGGCCTGTATCTCCTGAAGTAGGGGGTCCCCGAGGGTGAACAAAATGCGGTTCAGCTCAGGAGACCCCCTTGCACATTACACTATTATTAAAAATCATATTGTGGTGCAGCACGATCGCCTGTAGAGCCGTGGCATTGAGAACGCGCGTCTCCATGCAGTTCATCAGCCTGCTTTGTTTATATCAGTTATCGTGCTATCTAACTTTAAGCACATATCAGGGGGGAAGAAGGGCTCGCGCAATATGCCTTTTTTGGCAGGCAGGCCGAAACGCGCCGAACGCCTTTACTGAATCCGCATTTGGCTTCACCCTTTTGGCCCGAGCGATTTCACCCATTTTGGCGCAAATTAACGGAGCTTAGTGAATCGCCCCATGGTCCACAATATCAGCGGTTTCAATTCTACTCATAGAGATGGTCACTAAACAATGTAGGGGAGGTAAAGAATCCAACTACTTAAAAAATGTGACACATACTGTACTGTCATGCGTTGAACTAATCCATGTGGATAACGTAGGGAGTACATTCTGATGAACTTCATATATGTATTGTTTCCAGGTTGGATGCTCAAAGGATCACCTAAAATTTCCTATGAAAAAACTCCCACTTTGGACACATGTTTTTTAACACAGTTTTAAAGTTCGATAAAAAATTCAAACTCTAACGACTTGGTTTTTTTTTTCTAATGCTATTGCGCCTATAAATCCTGCGATCAGCAACTGATTGAAACTGAAAACCTAGATGAACTGTATGGAGATGCTGCATCTCCATGCATGACCTATACAGGCATTGTACAGTTTCAATTTAATATAGTGTGTGGGAGCTGGGGGTCTCCTGAGCTGAACCACATTGATTTCAGCCTCAGGGACTACTACTCCCAAAATGCGAACCTGGTACGGGGTGCTAGTATCCCCACAGAAGTGAGACACGTACGCAAATATTCAAGGTATGAGGTGGGGTACTTAGCTGCCGGTGTGCTGGTCCTGGGGAGCTCCTGTAGTCCCAAATGTTCCAGTACAAAGAAGAAGCGCACACAGTCTTAATCAAGAGGTTTAAATGTCATAAAGACCACCGTTTGGCAGTCTAATACTGCCTTCTCAGTGAAGGCTACCAAACACTATAAAAGTCAAAATAACTATCCCCCCCTGTACTCACCCTCCCTGTTCAGTCGCATAACCACGACGCTGACACCCAGTGATGAACATCAGAGCGCCCGCGTGGCGCCGCATGGTGATTGTCAGACGTCTAGGTCTGAATCCCTGGCAGTACAGCATAGAGCTCCATTGGAGCGACTCAGCCACAACAAACCTCTCCCCAGATAACACAACCCCCATGATGACATCAGCGCTGCAAAGCCGCGATGATGTCAGCCGTCAGGGGAGGGGGAGGGGGCGTGCACCAAAACAGACACAGTACTCACGGGGCTGGACTAAATGTTAATTCCTGTCACCATGGGATCATTGCCTGGGCAGGAGGAGTGAGACACTCTACAAATCACCCTGAAAGTGCAAAAAAAACCACAACCAATCATTAATAAAGCATATGTGCGAAACAATACAGCAATATACCTTGTAATATTTAAAACATGTGACTGTATACCTGCTGATGACTAAGTATATCCTGCAATTTACAATGAACACCAACATATGAATAGGCAGTACATCATATTTTAAATATCCTAGTGTGTTATACCTGGATCAGAAATGGGTACACACAACGGGGAAGGGGAAAGGGGGGGGAAGAGAGAAGGGAAGGGGGAGAAAAACCATACAAAAAAAGGATAATCTTCCCAACAGGTAAGTGCAGAGTCCATGGATGGTGCAAGATCGAATATGCCTGTAGAAAGACAAAAATTACCTTCTATTAAGGAAGCATGATGTACTGATGTACTGCTTATTCATATGTGGTGTTTCACTGTAACTTTGCAGGATTATACTTATGTCATCAGCAGTATACAGTCACATGTTTTTAATGTACAGTGGCGGCCGACCTGAGTCTAAAACGGCTAGATCTGCGGCTCTCAAATAATCCCGGTTAGGTGCGTTTTTTTGGTTTTTTTGCCCGGAGTGAATTGCGTTATTTTAGCGCTCGTGATATTAGCATTTTATTCTCGCAGTCTGCAATACTGCAATGCCGTGTAAAAACTCAGGGAGGCGTTTGCGAGCTGTTGTCTTGGAAGTCTAATACCTTTGTGTTCAACCTACGTCAGTACACAGTCTGTGTGTGCGCGCGCAGTAAATGTAAATTTGCATATTTAAAGAATACATGCATTTGCAGTGCTGTACTGTACAGTATGTCTCATTTAAAAATTGTTGAAACGCATAGGCGTGTACAGTACTGTAACAGTGTCACATTTCGGCATACTGTATACAGCGCTCTCCCCTCGCTCAGCATAATTTACTGCACTGCAGGGTATTTCAACTTCTTATCTTCTCTACAATGCAGTACATATCTCCCACACCATTCCTTTGAACGTGTGTCTGGTTTCAATCACATTCCTGCTTGACAGCAGGTGATGACTGCGCATGCGCCTGTAACTTCGCCCACCACTGCTTGCTTGATTTTTATTTTCTCCACAAGCCTGCAAAAACCATCTTGATACTGTATTACGATATTCAATCTGTGCTGTAGCTTTTGACTGCGACCCTGTGCGTTTGACTGCACATGGTTGATTTGTGTGCTTTTTACGTACTGTATTTGGGGGTGTAGGGATCATATTATTATGATGAACTGCCTTTTGAAATTAAAGTACAGTATGTCATTTTCTTTGAACTTCACACAGCTGTACCTTGTAGCCCCCTCCCCCACGAACACACACAAGGCTCGCTCATAGCCGAGCAAAAAAGCCTCACTGCGCCTGCGTGTAATCCTCTTTGAGATGGGAGCTAGCTGATTACTGCGCATGACTCACCCAACCCCCCCCTCCACAGAGTCTTTAATTTTCTGAAGCTTGACATTGTGTTCTTAATCCGTCCATAGCCGAGCAAAAAAGCCTCACTGCGCCTGCGTGTAATCCTCTTTGAGATGGGAGCTATCTTATTACTGTGCATGACTCACCCCCCCCCCCCCCCCCCAACCCTTTGAGGCTTTGTTTACGGTAAAGCTTTGGAAAATCCCTTCTTGAATTTGAAATGTAAATCTGATTTGCACAGCATTGTGAGAATTGAGAGTTAAAAAAAACATTGTCAATGATTATGATTAGCAGGAATGTAAATAAATATTTATTTTACCAGGAACAAAAAAAATAAATATAAAACGCTTGCCATTGTGTTTTTAATCAGTCCCTAGCAGAGCATCACCTCTCTATGCGCCTGTGTGTACTGTAATCCTCTTTCAGATGGGAGCTAGTTGATTACTGCGCATGCGCCTGTAACTTCACCCACCACTGCTTGCTTGAGTGACTGCCCAAAAAAAAAAATTATTATAATTTTTTAACTGTTATTTTATCCACAAGCCTGCAAAAACAATCTTGATATTACGATTTTCAATCTGTGCTGTAGCTTTTGACTGTGACCCTGTGCATTTGACTGCACATGGTTGATTTGTGTGCTTTTTATGTACTGTATTTGGGGGTGTAGGGATCAAATTATTATGATGAACTGCCTTTTGAAATTACTGAACTCTACTCTATGTAATTTCTTTGAACTGCTGCACAGCTAATCCTTCATGCAACCCCCTCCCCCATGCACACACAAACTCCTGTCGACAGACACCTCCACAGAGTCATTAATTTTCTGAAGCTAGTCATTGTGTTTTTAATCCGTCCCTAGCCGAGCGTCAATCACCTCACTGCGCCTGCATGTAATCCTCTTTGAGATGGGAGCTGATTACTGCGCATGACTCACCCAACCCCCCCCCCCCAACCCTTTGAGACTTTGTTTACGGTAACGCTTTGGAAAATCCCTTCTCGAATTTGATATGTAAATCTGATTTGCACAGCACTGTGAGAATTGAGAGTTAAAAAAACCATTAACTGATTCATGTTGTTTTGTCATTCATTCTTTTTCTTTGGTGTACTGTAGGTGTGTGGGGGGGGGGTGGGTTGTTGTCAATGATTATGATTAGCAGGAATGTAAATAAATATTTATTTTATTTTATCAGGAACCAAAAAATACAAATATAAAAATAATCATGAATAATACATAATGCAGTCTTTATTAAGTTCTTCTGGCAGAATGAAATTGGATAAACATTTATAAAACATTTAGAAAACATGGATAAACATGAATAATGCACATTTATAATAATATTATTTAATAATATATAATTTATAATATATATATACAGTATAGTAATATAATTTTTCAGTCTTTATCTTCTTCCTCATTCTGTGTACAGTAGTTCATTGAGAGAGGAGAGGTTTTGTGTACATCATTACTGCTGTTTAGTTACTGTACTGTACACTTGACTGTACAAACAGATTAGAATGCACACAACACCCCCCCCCCTCCCCCCAAGGCCATCCCTTTTTCCTGAAAAGACAAGAAAACAAAAAATGAGTGCAGTTATGTGTGTACTGTATTATGGCATTGTGTGATGTGTAGTACTAGATGGCTGGTGCTGCTTTCTCTGGAAAGAAAAAAAATGTACAGTTAGGTGCATACTGTATTATGGCATTGTGTACTGTATAGCTACTCCACATTGGACTACAGTAGGCAGTTACTGTAGTACTGTCAAACTAGTCTATACAGTAACTACTGTATACTCTGACTACTGTTAAATACTATGTAACTAGATGGCTGGTGCTGCTCTCTCTGGAAAGAAAAAAATTGAGCAGTTACTGTACTGAAGGTGCACACTGTATTATGGCATTATGGCATTGTGTATGCAGTTAGTACTGTCAAACTAGTCAACACTGGAACTACTGTATACTCTGACTATTAGAAAAGAATAATCTGTGCCATACTAACCTGTATCATACTGTACTTACAATACTACAGTACTACTCTCCTGATGCGCGATCACAATGGGCAACAAAGCCGCAATATGGTCTATATATTTATTGCAGCGTTCCACGGTGAATACATCGTTCCAAAAACTCATTATGCCTTTCGCCAACTCATCCTTTTTGGAGGATTTCACCACTTTCCGGATATGGTCCTTCAGCTGCTGCCAGACCATTTTGATCAGATTGAAGTCTGGCGATCTGTCATCACGAACAAAGTGGGACCCCTGTACTGAGGTGGGAAAGTATGAAACTGCGCACCCACAGCAGTGGAGACACGCCTGGAGGTTGGATAGTCAGCGTAGCCGGGTCTGGGTTGGAGAGATCTTCTCTCACCCCTTCCCTCCCCCCTTCCCTCCTCTCTCCCCACTACCCTCCCCCTTTCCTCGTCACTCCCGCCCATTGCTCTCTCTCTCCCCTCTCCCCCCATTCCTTACCTCCTTCCCTCCTCTCTCCCCCCTTCCCTCCTCTCTACCCACTTCCCTCCTCTCTCCTCCCTCTCACTCTGTTTCCCCCTCTTACTCCTTTTACCCCCCTCACTCCATTTCCCCCCACCCCCCTTCCACTTCTCTCTGCTCCCCCTCCACTAAATTCTATTGTGTTTAGTGTAAGTGACAGGACATTAGAACATGCCCTCTCTCTTCCCATTGGTCAGAGTAGGGTCATGTGACCCTGCTCTATGCTCCCAACTCAAATGGACCTGTCTCTCCAAGCACCAAGCTTGGGAGAGCATACGTGCATGCGCACGCGCACAAGCTCCACGTGAGCAGGGAATGAAAAATATAAATATGCGGAAGCAACCTCTTCAATCACCGCACGGTTAGTGCGTTCAGCGGCACAGGGGACTTAGCCTAAGAAACACTTCAGCCAATCAGTCGGCAGATTCTCAAGCGCCAAAACAGCGGCAGGCTTTTTGGAAGTGGAAAAATATGCTTCTGCGCGAATAGCAGAGCACCAGCTTCAGAAAAAAACAACCCGTAATATTTTCAAATTCCAGCTTCTTGGGACCAAGTTCTCAAAAACAAACGTATTGGTCGCAGCTTGGATTTCAAGCCGGTTTTAGCTCCAGAACGTTTGGAGCTAAGTCCCAGACAAGCATAAGCAAGTCCTCCAGAGAGAAAAGGGACCGGTGGTGTCTGGAACTTCATGCCGATTTGGGTTCCAGGACATTTTGGACAAAGTCCCAGTCAACTAAAGACTCTTGTTTTAAGTGCCATTTAGCTAGGAAAGTCTAGTTTTTTACGCCAGTTCCCAAGTAAGTGGGTCTCTCCTTATGTAGTTTGTGTATCATTGTGTGTATGCTTTTTACTGCAAATAAATGTACAATTTATTTCAATTCATCTGTTTTGCTCTATGTATGATCCTGATTAAAAAGGTGTAAAATGCCTGGTCTCCCGTTACACTGATCATATATTTTCTATGGAACAGCTCAGCTAAATGGATTATAGAAACTCCCTCCATAGAAATGATAGCAACAGGCACACAACATCATTTACATTTGCAGGGCTGACATGTTAATTTCATCACCACACAATACCAAGTATCTAAGCTTGGGGGAATTGCTAACACAGGAATAAATACAGACATAAGGTATTTATATAAAAGATAGGACTTCCCCAGACATTACATACATTGGGCTAAAATATTCATTACTTAGCCAGCCAAGTTATACATTTTTTTAGTGGTAACTAGCTTAGATTTCTCTTTATTGAGTCAGCCAGATTCCCCTACCGTCACATTTTGTTTTTTTAATTCTGTTGTTTTTTGGTGTTTACTTGTTTTAACTATGGTATATTCTGGGTTTGCTTGTTCTTAAATATGTATTTTGGTATTTGCTTGTTTTAAATCTGTTTTTTTTTTGGTGTTAGCTTTTTTCCATTCTGTTTCTTTTTGGTGTTTCCTTTTTTTATTGTTGTTTATTTTTTGTGTTAATTTAATTCTTGTATTTATTTTGTTGATTGGTTTGATTTAATTTTGTATTTTTGGTGGTTATTTATTTTTTAGTTTGCCCATTGACTGTCATAGTGGCAAATCAAGCCCATATTATGTGGGGATGATGTACCACTGTGCCAATCTATTAGTTTCTTGGCATTTGTAATATTTTTTTTATGTAATGTGTTTTATTTTGTGCATGTTTTTTTAAGCTAGCCCATTTATTGCTTTAGTGGTTTAAGAGACGTGTTCAGAGGAACGCAATGGAGACTGTTTTAAAGTAAAATTAAAATAAGGCTTTATTGCCTGTTTCCTTAAATAGCACAGTAAACATATGAAAACAACAAAAACAACAAATGCCTATCCCTGTGTAAGGGCTAACTTACTTCCCCAGTTCCTATATGCAGGGCTGGAGGGATAATCCCATTACTACCCTATTCCCCAAAGTCTCAAGAGATACCTTAAAGCAGGTGGCCCTTCATGTCAGTCTCTGGTAGGTTCCTGGGTCCAGAAATATAGGTCTCTGGGTGTCTATCTCAGCACTCCTTTGTGCTCAAGACAGTGTCTGTGTGCAGGCTCCTCTGCTTTCCTGTGTCAGCTCCAAATGTCAGCTCAGGAATCTTCCTTCCTGTCTCAGAAAAGGCTATTTCACAGAGCTGTGATTAGGCAGGTGGAGTTGGCTGATTGCAGGTGTGCAATTAACCAGCACATTGCTGGATCAGAGGCAAGTTTCTTAACAGGGGTAAGTCCCTGTTAAATACTTCCCCTGTTTGAGGGAAGCTCGGGCTTACCACGGCCGAAGCCCATCCTTCCACTCTCATTTGAGATATCTCTGTGACTCGAATGAGAGTGGATGGAGGAAGAGAACCCTCAGTCCTGCTGGGATTGGAGCCCTTTCTCCAGTTTATTCGTGTCTCCTCCCAAAGGTGCTTGAGATCAGCACTCTTCAGTCGTTCGAGGAGGATTTTTCCAAGTAAAGTCTTTTTACTGAGTTCATGGTCATGAGATTTCCCTTGCGTTGGGCGGTCCTCTTTTTGTAGGCAGACTGTATGGCGACAGTTGCAGAGCGTTTAAGAATAGCCCTTTGAGTTCTTCGCTCTTGAAGCTGTCTTTCTGCACTTTTTCCACTTAATGGAGTTGCCAGTTTAGCTTCTTTGGAATTGAGTTGCGATTCCATATCTATTTCCAGAGAAAGTCCTATCTTGTCAACTTCATCAGATATGGATTCTTCTGGTTTTGATTCTGCACTCATACATTTGTTTGTTGCCTGCTGGGCAGCTAAAGGATTAGCTAGTGCTTGCTCAGGCGGTTCAAACTTTGCTGTCTTGTTTTAGAGTTAAGTGGCTACCACTGTACCCTTGTCTTCATGGGCTTTAGTCGCTGAGGGATACCGACGCTTGGGTAGGGCCAATACTTTTTTTTGTAGTGGAGACACCTGTACTTTACTGGTCCGCAGAGTCTCACTCTGTTTCTTGAGTGCATCCTGCGATTCTCCTCTCAGGGTCTTTATCTCTTCCGTGTACTTTCTCTGAGTTTGCATCCATGTATCTTTCATTATATTGTGAAGCACTGTGAATTTCTTTGCTCGGGCCGCAGCTACTTGACTCAGTTTCTGGACCTTCTTGTGCTCCCTCTTGTTCTGAGTCACCTGGCCTCTGAGCTTGGCCTCTAGCAATGCTTTGGTGATGATCAGGGTAGCCTTCAGTTTCTCATGCTCCTTTGCGGGGACACACTGGGAAATCAGATGTTCCTGCAGCACTTGTACTTCTTTAGCAGCCTGCAGATTTTCTTCCTGCAGAGTTCGCTGCTTCTCCTTGGCATTCTGGAGGTGTGTTCGCAGACCTTGCAGATGGTTCTGCAGTCGGTGCTCTGCTTCAAACTTTTCATCTTCCAAAAGTTTCTTTATATTTTCAAGCTTGTGCAGCTTTCCATTCTTTCCATTAATGTGGTCAGTCAAATACAAATTTTCTTCTTTTAGTCTTACATTTTCTCTTTTTGCAGTCTCTGAAATATTTAGGGCATCCTTGTAGTCCTCCTTCCATTTACGCACATCTGCTTTGAGACTGACGGTCTCCTGGCGTGAGTCTTCCATCTCTAGGTTGAGGGTCTGAAGCTCCTTCTGAGAAACTTTGAGATCTATATTAAGACTGAGGATAGTTTTTTGAGAGATGTCCAGCTCTTCAGAGAGTCTGTGAAGTTCCTTTCTGGACGCTTCCAGTTCTGTGCGGCAACTGCTGATCTCTTGGTGTGAGGCATCCAGTGCTCTGCGGAGAGAATGAACCTCCTTCTGGGATATGTCCATTTCTGTCCGGACACTGTTGACCTCCTGGTGTGAGCATTCAGTTCTATGCGACGAGTGTGAACCTCATTCTGAGAGACTTCCACCTCTTTATGGTACTTGAGAACCTCTTGCTGAAATACTGTAATCTCTTTCAGTGCCTCCTCATACTTCTGCTTAAGTGTTACACCTGGTTAAAAAACTTAATGCCATTGGCCCCCTCCCAACAGGATCACTACTAGCAACCATGGATGTAGAGTCACTTTACACTAACATCCCCCACAAACATGGGATTTCAGCCTGCAGATACTTTCTGGGACTGCAGGAGCCACTCACAGAGACAGTGTGACGGTAACTTTGTGACAGGCTATTAATAATACACAGCAAAAAAATAACTGGGTTGAACTGAACACGGCTGAGATATGATAAAATATAATTTATTCCTTGAAAAAGGTGAACACAACAAGATAGTACAAATAACAACAAAATATAGGCACTTACTTAAGATGGAATGATGAAACAGTCATAATTCTGGACTGGCAATTCATACAGCAATCTTCAAAATCACCAAGACACGAAAGACAATAGCCATAGGCTGAGCCTGGTTCTTATACAATTATTTCCCATTGAACACAACCTAAACCCAGCCCCTCTCATAAATCAGTGGTGAGGTTGACAGTTTTCCCCAGAGTAAAACTCCTCCCACCCAAGGACATTTAAAAACTGCTTTTCCTATCTAAATAACTTCATAACTTCAGTTCAGTAGTACTTACAGGCACGCGAGAAATATTAATACATTCCGGCGCGCATGACGCTCCCAATAAGACTAAATATTACCGTGTAATACTACAATTAAGAGAGATATTAATATCTGTCTCTTAGGACCTGCTAGACATCATGTGTCTGTAATCGTTATTTGCGGCTCGGTCCCCCGGTTACACATATGTAATTTTTAGCATGTTCAGCCAAGGACATCTCATGGTATTCTTATATTTAATAAGGTCACTCATTCTGATATCTCCTTGCGTAACCGCACCCCTGGCCCCCATAAGCCCTTGTCAAGAAATCCTTTGAAGCTGGGCCTGTGTGTAGCGAACATTTGTCTCAGGTGCTATATTTCACACCCAATGCCCCAGCCCTGGGTCCTAGCTGTCTCTACCAGCAATATACCCTTGGCCTGCCAATTAGGTATTAACATACTGTACACTAAACCCCCTCTGTACTTTTCACACCCAAATTCAATCAAGCCTGTTGAAGCCCAGATATTTCTGAAAAGACACCACACATATTTGTATTTTCCTAAACTGCAGCTCATTAACCCCTTAAGCCTCCCGCATCAACCCCAGTGTATGTGTTGGTGCAAATACTGGAACAGAAACAATACATTTTTACAGGGGAATATACATTAGGATGCTGAAGCAAGGTAAAAACACATTACTGGACCACAGTCCAGTTAACCCCTTGCTTCCCAGGTGAGAGTAGGGGGTGGCCAAATGGGGTGTAACCCCTTTACTCCCGGGCCAAACCCCCTCTACCATGACAGACAGTTACTAATGCACTCTGACCCATAACTACTTCTCATTGGAAATGACACATACCTCCAGACAAACGGGACCGCTATGGGCACTCGGATGGCACCACAGTATGCCAGTCTGTTCTGTGCAAAACTGGTAAGTGACTTTCTTTCCACCCGTCACTTGAAACCCCTTTTATACCTTCGCTATATCGATGACATCCTCCTGATTTGGACCTCTGGTGAACAGGATCTCCTACAGTTCCATGAGAACTTCAATACTTTCTACCCGACCATCAACCTCAAACTCACCAATTCCCCAGACGAAGTATACTTCCTAGACACCGCTATTACTATAAAGAACAACCAACTACAGACTTCTGTATACCGCAAACCTACAGACAGAGCCAGCTATTTGAGGGACAACAGCTTCCACCCAACACACATTAAGCATGCAACCATCTACAGTCAAGCCATACGATACAACCGGATATGCTCCAACACAGCAGACAGAGGCCAGCAGATTACAGCCTTGAGATCGGATTTCATAAACCATGGATATAACCACAGAATTGTAGACCAGCAAATCCACAAAGCCACCAGAATACCAAGAAGTGCTCCTTGAATACAGACAGAAAGACACAAGCGACACGGAACCTTTGGTGGTCACATATAACCCACACCTAGGTGACCTACGCAAGATCGCCAGGGAACTACAACCCATTCTCCAGGAAGATACAAGACTGCAACAGGTCTTCCCTGAAACACTCTTATTATCATACAGACAACCTCATTATCTCAAGAAAATGATGGTGAAGAGTAAAGTATTCTACAACTGAATGCGTGACAAGACCATGCCAGGACGCAAGATGCAAAACCTGCGCAATGCTTCATACAGTGGGCACAATACAAATACCACACGGGAATCTGAAGTATAAAAATCAGAGGAAAGTTCACCTGCTCCTCCAGCAATGTCGTGTACCTCATCATGTGCATAAAATGCCGGGGGGGTTGCTATTACATAGGTGAGACAGGACAGGGGCTAAACAAGAGAATGCACTGCATCGCCACAGCATCACGTGGAAAAAGAGAAAGTCCTGTCGGCAAACATTTCTCTGACTCTGGCCACAAGATGAACGATCTGAAGGAGAACTCTCCATTTTGCTGTATGCAAATGATGGCTTCCTCAGGAATTCCTCAGGAAGCCGTCATTCTCGTATGGCGAAACGCGTAGAGTGTGGTTTGTGGCAAGACTCTGAGAGAGGTTTCCCCGGGGTATCCCCTGACGGCACCGGCGGGTGAATTCGTGGTGTGACCGGAAGTGACGCCAGAGGAACAAGACAGATGCGGAAGTGACTGACGGCACGGGCGGTGGAGCAGTGAAATCACGACTTACCATACGGCTACACCAAACACTTACCAGGCCCATTAATAACTTTCAAATTGTAAGCCTTCATTTGTGTGTTCTGTGTTTTAAAAAAAAATGTATATGTGATCTGCATTATGGCTTTGTCTCTCTACTTTTGAGATCTGCTGATTCTACTACACCACACCATCAAGAAGACATCATTGCCACTATTTGGATTGTTGTTTTTGTATGTTTTGCCTAGTTAACGGAACAGGCACAATAAAGCCAGGATTTCATTTCACCCTAATCGGTCTCCATTAAATGTACCGCTGCACACATCTCTTACAGACTTCAACACTCTAAATTAAATTCTCACTTATAAAATGGGATTAACAGTGTATTCACCTTAATGCCTTAAGCCAGATATTTCCTGCTGCTAAAATTGGTCTATATACACTTTAGTATAACAAAGTAATGCATGTATGCTTCTCTGTTATAAAATTAGCATAAAGATTTTAATGTAGTAAGGTTTAGAAATTGGTATGTTGTTGTGGTTAAATGGATGTTAAGAGAGTCAGCTTCATGTACCATTGTAACGTTGCTCATCTCTAAATAGGAAGCGGACCCGCAGGGCTGAGGTAGGGGTATAAGACCACCGACCAGAACCAGGGGACAGAGTCCTGTTAGCGTAGTCAATATCCAGGCAGAGGTCAAGGCAGGCTGCAAAGGTGCAAGTCCGGTTACAGGCTGGGGTCAAGGCAGGTGGCACAGAAGCGGTGGTCGGGGTAACAGGCTGAGCTTGGCAACAGGGAATCCAAAAGAATAGGGAGAGTTAAGGAACAAGGCAGGCTCAGGAATCAGAACACAAGGGGGCCAGGCACACAAGGAAATGCATACAATGCTCAGGCAGGGGCTGGGAGTCACTCACTGCCACTTAAGCCCTGGAACAAGTGCAGCCAATTCAGGAAGTTCAAGAAGAGACTTGCCAGAACCAAAGATGGCCACAACAGCCATGTAAGGGCAAGATCTAGCAAAACCCTGGACTGGAACCCTTACAACCATCAACACTATGAGTGGAACTTTGCCACTGCTCAGCTTTGCCCTTTTCAGTACAACCTACATTAGTAATACTGGTGATAGTGCTAATAATGTAGGATGCGTTTGTGTTTATAATCAATTATGTTTTACTCTTTCAACCCCCAAGATATAAGGGGCTGTAAATATGCACATCTAAAAAAACTGATATGAAATGCAAGAAACATAATAAGCAAGTTTCTTACATTGGATGGTAGTGTATATTATTTGTACAAAAATGACACAACCGTACATTGTATCAACGAATAAATATCAGGTTGATACATAACCTCTAAAATGTTTTCATTGCACTTGTACAAGTTGATAAGACACAAAAGTCCACCTTGAAAACACATAATTTGAAAGTAATGCAAATTAACTTTCTTACAAGAAATATCAATACAATTAGAAGCAAGGCCAGAAGTGAATGCATTAGTGCTTAGTCAATATAATTCTATCCTAAACTGAAACATGCCCTTCTTTTGTTCTCTCTTGTTAATTGATTACCATTTAGAAAGCTCTCCCTATTGCAATTGTATGTGAATAATGTACAAAAGGCCAACCACCCTTACAATATTAGCAACACTACACTTACAAAATCACTACAATTGTTTGGAAGATACAGCACAGAAATAATTATTCAATAACCTATAGACATCCGAGTAAAATCTTAAGATACTCTGGAAATAAAATGTTTACAGACAATAATACAATGATGTATTACTCCTCAATTTAATAATAGGGTAATTTGGGAATATTATTTCACCCCCTTTGACCCCTATAATGCAGATCAACTAAAAATTTAGTATTGAGAGAATAGAGAGTAGTATAGACTTATTGCCATATTTGTAGTGTTTAGCCTTAAGGCAACAGTTTCTCTTGGCGTCCATTTTTTATATATGTAGATAGGATAAGCTGGTGCCAGTTCCTTCCTGGTTTTTAAATCCTCCTACGTCACATGGGCCAATAGAAAGCTGCAACTGATGATGTCCTGCATAACATACAGTAGGATACTTTAACCCCATTTTGTTTTCCGTCTCTAGTAAGTATCTTAGGAGCCAGGGGATCACGGGAGCTGAAATTCTGCTCAGGAAACACTGTTCTTCCAACTAAGAAATAAAAAGGAGAAGGGGGAATGAGCAGGCGGAACTGCTCCATTAAGGTACCCAACAGCCCATTTATTTAAATCTGTCTTACCAGTCAGTAATCAAGAAGGTAAAAAGGAACTAATATTTTATAATTATAATTATTTGTCCCACCATTATAAACATAAGGCTACATATACAAATGCCATTGTGAATGTGAGAAAAGGGTTGGAGAAGGAAGAAGAGTGGTATACAGTATTTTAAAGCTGCACCAAAAAGGTGCAGGCTGTGGCAGGATTTATAGTTGAACCAGTTGGAGAGGTTCAATGAGGAAATCCATGATTTTCATCATTTTGTTAAGGCATATTTCAGAGGTTTGATGTTTATTCTTTGATTAAACAGAATAAAGTTTTCCATTCTTCAGTTTACAGAAAAACTATATCCAAGAATGCTCTATTAAGGTCTGAGTCTTTTCAGCCAAGACATTTATGACAAAACATCACAATTGATTGATTTAAACAGTAAAATGAGGATTGTACTAAACATACGGATACTTGATTGAATAGATATCTACAAAGGAAATATCCTATCCAAATTAGCATAAAAAATGACGTAATACTATGTCATTTTAAAGTAATTTTAATAACGACCAAACACCCATGTACTGTATTAATGGATCAATGCCTTCAGGTTTTCCCCCTGGATAAGACTTCCCTATGTTACTCATTCTACCCTTGTTGTAAACTCTTGGATTTGTTGAAATTTTTGTTTACTATAATTTGGGCTAGAATAACAAATAATGGTTTTTCTATGCTATTTTGAGGCATGCACATTTTTTTTATTGCAGTACTTCTTGTGCAGGTTGGACGAACCTGTATGCCTCATAGCACCCTGATATTGTACCTTTTGAAATTTTTACTTCTTTTTAGTTGTCAGCAACAGTTTTGTATTTTTGGTGTGCTACAATGAACAGCAAACATAAAATATAATGAAATAATGATTCATAAGGCATTACACAAGGTTTCACATAAAAATTGAAGTCTACATCTTCAAATAAATTCTATCAAAAAGTTTTTTTGATGTCCACTTTCTCAATAAATTCACATTTTTTAAATAATTTAATTGTGAAAAATTGAGCACTGCAAAAGGAAATTTCCATTTTTACTAAATGTAAGTTACTTATAAATAAAGCTATAATTCAGGCAATAATTTCATTAAGAATGAATCCTTTACTGCACAGCCTCAAATTGTTACTTTTTAATCCACTGATAGAATTTTAATTATATATGTTGAAATTGTACACAATATCCAAACCTATAATACCAAATGTGTGACCTACATTATCCATTAACAGGAATAAAAATAAACATTAAGGGGTTTTATTTACTAAGCAATCTTCTGCCATAAAACTCCTTCTGGGGCTGAACGAAAAATTTTAATCCGCTAATATTATTGGGGAATAAACGGTCTTCACGCGCCAGTATGAAAACTGCTTATTAGAAATTGGTTTAAACCCTTTATAAAATTGTGTTTCATAAGGATTTATATAACTTTTAACCTGCTTACACTGTAAGTATGATGTAGGTTGTACAATTAGGGTGTTAAAAGTCTAATTAGTTAACATAGATTGACGATTATTATTAGGGATGTAAAGAACTCTTTGGCAAAACATTTGAAAGATTTTGGCCACACATCAATTTCAGCATAACATTTGTGGATACTCGAAAGGGTATTAAACAACAGTGGGGTACAGTAGCAATTTGCACAAATTGGAATTTCTGCATAGACAGTTTTGGATTAAAGAATTACAAGCTACTTTAAATGAGATAATGGAATGAATGACAAAATAAAGTGGGGTTGTTTTTCAGAGATGTTATTGCTGTACTGTGCTCTTAATGAAATTCAGGTAATTGAATGAATCAAGTATGAATAAAGTTTTTTTGAAATCCATCACGGAAGCTAAATTTCCCCCAAAAGCCTAACCACTTTTGAAATCCTAGTTGGTAAAATGTGCCTCCCCTTCACCAAGCTTATTGCTATTGCTGGCACCTACCACACCTCCAAAAGCCCCACTACAATCCCTAGCTGATATCAATAATTTTCTTGGCACAATTTCCTCTCTGAAACGGAAGAGTGAGCTGTTAGTTCTAGATAATTTTAACCACACTTGGCTTAACCCTAAAAACAATCAAATCTGAACAAATTTCAAGTAATTAAATGTAACCCAACTAATTTCCCAATCCACATGGACAAATCTAATATCTGGCAACCATTCTTTGCTAGATTGAATCCTAACCTCTGTTCCCAATAGAATAAAATCCTCCATTTTCAGTAACCATGCAATAGTGAACTGTGTTAGGAAAATCAATCCCCGATTTAAAAACATTAACACAGAACAATTTCTGGCTAATCTTATTAACTGCCTTTGGTACAGAATCAACTTGATACTTTACCCAGATTCTGCGCTTGAATATTTCCAAGCAAGGTTCCAAAAGATGTGTGATATCCATACTCCACTATGCAGAAAAAGCGGGGAGGCCATCTTCTGTAGGCTACAACCTATCTTTTTGCGCTTCACAATTTTAGGGGTGCCTTGTGGAAAAAAAAGCAGCTGGATCTTAATAACTACAGGTGCCTGTAAAATACATGCAGAGACAAACAAGACTAGAAAAAGCCCAATATTACACAAATAATATTTATAAAAATACATAAAATCAAGCAAACTTCTGAAAGGTCATCAACAATATATTCCAGCCTTTTAGCCATCAACAACAATCTAATATCAAAAAGGATGATACTATTGAATTCTGATAAATTCCACTGGCATTGCAAATGCATTCAATGAATACATTATGGATTGTGCTCATGTACTTCCCTACTATCAAAGCAAAACCCTAACTACAAACATGAAGTCCAAGCTGTGAGAACCCTTAAATGTCCATCCCCTCTTAACAGTGCTTAAAATTTTCAATTTGTCCCAGTATCTGAAGAGGAGATTACACAACTGTTCTAAACATTAGAATTACAGTAGCGACAACCTTTATTCTTACACTTCACGCACGGCAGGATGCGTGCGGGAAGCGTGGTGACGCGGCTTGTTGCGTGCCCGGCTTCCCCGACACCCCTGGAGTTTAAAGTGAGGTAAGCGTGGGTGCGGGGAAGCAGAGGGGCAGAGCAGGAGCCGGGTTTGGGGTCGGGAAGGGGGGCTAAAATGCGCCGAAGTGGAGGGGGGGTGCGTGGAGGAAACGCGGCGGCGCGCGGTCTAGACTGGGGCCAGCCAGAGTAGATCCCGGCATGCCGCCGGCATTTGTAAGAATAAAGGATGTCGCTACTGTAAGCTGCCATGTGGGCCTGACCTACTGCAATCAAAGTTCCTATGACTCAGTGCTCCAGCCATTGCTAAGCCTCTATTTTGTCTTCAGGCCATATCCCACAGACCTGAAAACCTGCTAGAGTTGTCCCAACTACAGGCCACTCTCTCTTCCACAATCTAAAGTCATGGAAAAATGTGTCTACTCCGAAATAAGCATCTGCTATACCCAGACAAATTTCCTTAGCCAACTCCAATCTGGCTTTTGCCCAAATCATTCCACAGTAACATGCCTCTTAAAAGTTTTCAATGAGATTCATAGTGGAATGGAACTGGGACAACTAACTGGTGCAATATTCTTAGATTTTGCAAAGGTTTGTGACACTCTTGACCATGTTATCTTGTTAAATCAGCTTCAGTGCCCTTAATAGGGGAATATGTTTTAAACTGGTTTCACTCCTATCTGATAGATCCCAATATGTGTCTATATCAGACTGCAACTCTAATCCCTTGGATATCACCTGTGTGGTCCCACATGGCTCTGTTCTGGGCCCCTACTCTTTTCAGTCTTCATTAAAGATTGTAAGGCTTGTAAGGCCACATCTATGCACATGTATGCAGATGACACAATCTTAAATGCACAAAGCTCTAGCAACTCTGACCTTGGACATACTTCAATCTGATTTTTCAAGACTTGAATTCTTGATTTCAACCCCAAAAAAACTTTTGTCAAGCACTGACAAAAGTGAAACAATGGTATTTGGGACAAAGGATACATTTCTAAAGCTACAATGACAGAGCTTCACATTATAACCAGCTATAACACCATTCTATAACACAAAAGAGAGTTGGGGAGCACAAAGTGAACAGTGATATAATTACAACTCCTATGTGGAGGTAGACACAAATTGTGTATGAAAAAAGGTAAAGCCAATAGTCAAGCAAAGGTAAGTATTGAGCTTGATGCTCAAGGAGTTAATAAAAAACCCAGTCAAAGCATCACCACTCATACCAACGAGGGGAGTGAAAAGGGATGGATGTGATGGAATAAAGGACAGAGATACCTTTACGCGACAGCGCTCACACAGGGCAGTGTGAGTGATATTCATTTCATTTATTTATTCCATCACGTCCATCCTTTTCACTCCCCCAGTTGTAATTATATCACTGTTCACTTTGTGCTCCCCAACTCTCTTTTGTCTTTTTGTGTATGTAAAGGATCCTGGATAGATCCTGGTTGGGTTGAGCCTCAGGAGGAAACTCCAATCTCAGGGGGAAGTGTTATAACCCCCCCCCCCCCCCCGAGAAGGTAGTATATCTCTGTTACTTACTTCTTGGAGTTAACACATTATATAAGAGAGCGATCAGGCACCTTCTGTTCAGTCTCTAACACCATTCTAGTCCCGGTCACTAGTTTTAAGTATCTGGGAATATGACATGACTCCCATTTAGTTTTGGTTACATGTGGATACCCAGACATCCAAAACCTATGCCAAACTAGGTGTACTTTATAGGAACAAATCTTCCCTAAGCCCACTGGTCAGAAAGTGCATCGCAAAGCAGATGCTAATGTCAATTATAGACTATGGGATTATATGGTACAGTACCCCAAACTCATTTTAGCAAACTAGACACTCTCTACAACTCAATATGCTGTTTTGTCCTACTGTACAATGTAATTACAACACACATTACTGCAAAATGTTCCAAGAACTAGATTGGCTATCTCTTGAATCTAGGCACAAAGTAATTTGTTCCTGTCTTGCCTGCAAATACTTTCTGGGTAAGATACACAGCTATCAAAACATGCTCCTCACCCCTACCAAACAGAGTACGTATCACCTGAGATCTGAATCCAAGGCTGTTCACTATCCCAAGGTTCAACAAACAATCCGGTTGCGCCTTATTTTGCTACTGTGCAAGATACTCTTAAAAACTTCCCCAGTTTAAGTTCCTTCAAGACTACAGCTGTCTCATATTTTATTCTTATCTATAACTGTTAATTGTCTGTTAAATATGCCCATAACATATATTGTCCCCCAACTGTCCATGAAATGTCTGTAAACATAACATGTAACAATGTATTTTATAACACTGTGCCCAAGACATACTTGAAAGCAAGAGGTAACTCTCAATGTATTAATTCCTGGAAAAACATTTTATAAATAAATACATTTATCTATAGTGGGTATTCATTAAACTGTGATAGTGCCAATTGGGGCTCTTCCGTGAACAGGTTCGGGTGTGTGAACAATACAGTTACCATGGGGTTTACTTTAAATTTTAAAATAACTATTTCCCCCTGTATCCTGTTAGGGTAACCTGGGTCATCATGGTGTCTGCATTGAGGGGCCAATAAAACAATAAAAAAGAGGACCATGTTTACAGTGAAGTCAATTGTGACATTACACAGATGTTCCAGAGATCTGGGGTGGTAGAGGGGGGTGTTGGAGGGGGGGGGAGAGGGGGTGGTGGAGGGGGGGAGGGGGTGTGCTGGAGGGGGGGGTGGTGGTGGAGGGAGGGTGGTGGTGAAGGGGGGGGATGAATCGCCGCCATTTTTTTAAACTTTTTTGTTAAACTTTTTTTTTTTTTAATTTATTTAATTAATTAACTGGCGCCCGGCTGGAGTCAACGCGGGCCGCACAGAGAGGCCAGGCAGGCTGCATGCGGCCCGTGGGCCGTATGTTGTGCAGGCCTGCTTTAGGGGATGATGTCACATTCTTTTGAACTAATGTGACCTATCACATTGTACAGCAACCACTGTCTGTAATACCATGTGATATAGCCAGGTGGTTGTAAGGATGTGACGTACCACCCTTGGAGATGACGTCAAATACTTAAAAAAAAAAAAAAGAGATGTGGGCACATGATACAGCGTCCAATCGGATTGGAGCTGTGCCATCTTACATAAAATGTGACGTCACATTTGTGACACCTGTACGTCTCATTTTACCTCAAGAAGTCGACAAGAGGACATCCTGTTCTGGATTTACAATTGGTTTTGGATTGACAGATGAAGAAAGAAGATTATAGAAAACAAGAAAATATTGATAGATGAAGAAATAAGACGGTGATAGAAGATAAAAGAAAGAAGGTTTTTTTTACCTGATGCTGGTCTTCAAGGTGGATGGTGTTGGATTGCAAGTGATGACGTTGCGGTACGAGAGATTGCAGATACAACGGGATTTGGAGGGTGAAGACTTCTATAGGTAAGTAAAATATTGAATGTTTGTAAATGTATTTTTTTTCCAGGTTTTTTCATTGTATTTATTTATTTTTATGTTTGTGATTGCCCATTTACTGCTAATGTATTAATCTGTGCCCAGGGTACAAATAAATACAGTGACAGCCAATGCATTTTTGGGCAAATGCTAGTTTTGAATTGATTGTAATTTTTCTATTTGTTTTTGTTGTTGTTTTTATTGTTTTGATTCAATTGTTTGGAATTTGGATGGCTTCTTTTTAGTACATTTTAGGATTGGTTAGCGGTTTTAATTCATTATTTGTTTTGTTGGCTACTTATTTAAATTCATTAATTGCTTTGTTGGCTAGTGTTTAAAATGAATTAATTGTTTTGTTGGTTGGTGCTTTTATTAATTAAATTGATTGGTTGGCTAGTGTTTTTATTAATTGAATTGGTTGGCTAGTGCTTTTGTTTATTTAATTGGATGGCTAGTGCTTTTCTTTCTTGAATTGGGGTGTTTACGTGCTTGTGTATATCTTTAATTATTTTGTATTTTTGGCCTTCATGCTTATTTATTAAATTGACCATTGACTGCTATAGTGGCTTATCATACCCATATTATATGAGTATGATGTACCACTATGCCAATCTATGGGTGGGTAAAGTGGTCCCAGGGTGGGTGGTTAGGCCTCCCAGGTGGGTAGCGGGGGACGGGGGTTAACACCATAATTACTATAGTGGTTATTAACCACAAGGTGATTAAGGGGTTAGGGTTCATTAGATTGTATTTTTTCTTGTATTCTTTCTGGCAAAGGATGACATGGACCTGGAGTATGCTGATGACGACACCCTTCATGATGCCAGGGGTGAGTAGAAAGCTTTACTTACATTATTTATGTTGGCAGGCTAATGTTTTATTTAATATTGGGCAAATGAACTATTATCCATATTTGTATAATAATAATAATTGTGCTCATTACTGAACTGTATGTGTTGGGGGATGTATTTATTTCAATGTATTGCAAAAAAAATTGCCACAGGATTGGTAACGCAGGCCATTAGGGATCCACAGGGACCATTAGAGGGCCCCTGATAACAGCGGGACCACCTGAGGACCCCTGGACAAACACAGGGACACCCGAGAGCCCACAGACATTTAAAGGGGACCACCTGAGGGCCAAGGACACCCGCAGGGACCACCCGAGGGCCCACAGACCGTCACAGGGTCAACCTGAGGACACCCGCGTCCTCAGAGGAGGTGGGTATTGTGACGGTGAGGGGGTAATCAGGCCATCAATAAATTTATTATGCCTGGCTGGTAACCTCTGAGCCATATTGTGTCATTTTAGAGTGACAGCTCTTGGACCCCTTTGTCCTACATAAAATGTATGTGATTGTATGACAATAAAGAGTTTGTGTGTTTTACCTTTCCAGGACTGCTTACAGTGGAGATTGCAAGGCTATGAGTTTCAAGGGGGGGGGGAGGTTGCGGTAAAAGTGTTGTCAGATTGTTTCTAGGTAACCGGGGTCCAGAGTTGCTGGCCAACCCAAACATGTATCTGGGATTCAGGTCAGATTCCCAGGGACATATAGACACACCACCCCAGTCAAAATACTCCCTTGAAAACAGTTACACAACTCAACGCCAGGTTTCCCTGCTTCAGCACAGACCAGCCAGGTAAATGAGGGCATAGGTATATGTGTATCCCAGGTACAATCAGGGGTCCCTAAGTTAGTGGGGTCCCCCAGTATATGCTCAGATCACCAGAACCGGTATGCTGGGGTGCTCCAACCATCCATAAGGTTGTGAGGATGTTTATAAGTCTAAGTCCAGTTCCAATGTATTTTGAATGCAGCCCTGAAAATGAACCTAAGCGTTATTTCGTTCTACTTAGAAACACTTTTTACTATAGGAAGGGCTAGGACTGCTGAAAATGAATGTGCGCATCTTTTCAGTTAATCCCAGTAACTAAAGGACTTAGAAGAAAAATGTGAAAATATTTTTATTTAACATTGTGTGTAAGGGGACATGCTAATGCACAGTATATGAGTTGGGGACTTCCAGGTCCATGGTTCTGAGAGAACATGTGGTGCCACCAAGTCTGCCTGAGTCCCGGATATGAAAGCCTCAGAGGTTGCCAAGGTGTGAAAGCCATTTGAGCACCAGAGTTATGCTCAAGTACACACGTCCTGGGATGCCCCAAGCCAGACTGTGAGTAGCCTAACTCAGTGGGTGGCTTCTGACTGACAAGTGGCAGAGGTGCCAAAAGTTGGAGCATGCCCTTGTCCAAATCTGAATCAGTGCATGCTAGGTTTATATAGACTGGCAATGCTCTGATTGTCTGGTAGAATTTCGAAATCACCAAAAGATGCTCTGAGAGAAATACCAGTGAGTTGGCTCGAGAAACTTGAAGGCGAGAAATTTTGTAAGTTCCACTTTTCTGGGCCAAGTTATGATATGAGAACGTAGCGGTCGTGGCTCGGATTGCAAGCTGAAAAGAGTACCAGTATGTTTGGTACTATCTCCCAGTCAAAGGATTTCGGCAGCTCTGGAGCAGATACAGCGGTGGCGTCAGGAACTTCATGCCGATTTGAATTCCAGGACATATCGGTCCAAGTCCCGGTCAACCTAAACTTTGTTTTATGGACTGTTTCACCTAGGAAAGGCTAGTTTTGTAGCCCAGACCCCCAGTAAGTGTGTTTTCTCTTGTATTTTGTAATCCTCTGTGTGTACGTCTGTTTCTATGGAATAAATGCAATTTGTTTTACCATTTGGTTTTGCTCAGTGATATGATCTAGGAACAAAGGTGTAAATGCCTGTTCTCCTGTGACAGGAATTAGTGTTTATTGTGGGTAGCAGGGGTGGGCGAAGGGGGAATTTGGCCCTTGGTGGTTAACGGGAGGGGTTAACCCCTTCATTGCCCTAGCAGTTAGTCGCTAAAGTAATGGAGTTGACTGTAAATGCATTTTTATTGCATGGGATTCATGCCAGGGGTCTACAGTGCTTATATTAATGGATATTAGCTCCAGAGACCCCGGCACCAATTTTTCTAATTCCTGTCTCGCCATCTCTCAGCAGCTTCTCACCAGTCTCACACCAACTTTTATTGCATGAGAATTTTGGGAGAAACTTGCCATTCTAGAGCCGCGATAGGCCTCGATAACCTAATCGCAGCTACTAGAATTGCACGAGTTTCAGAACCTGCCGAAAAGTGGCTTATCTGCATTTTTTTCAATGATGGCTAAAAATTGACGATTCATTCCTTTATCGCCTACTTATCATGGCTGACTGAATAGCAGTAGGCATTTTGGCCGATAAGTGCTCGATAAGTGGCTTATCAACACTTATAGCATAAGACCCTAAAAGAATCAGACTGCACAATGTGCCTTTTTTTGTCTTCTTGTTCCTTTTCATGACACAGGCATTGTAGAAGCAAGGGACCTGGTTGGACTGACTGCGGAGAGCACACAATTTTTGCGATACATGCATAAAACTTAAGAGAGTCAAATTGTGAGTTTAAACTCTCTAGATCTACCAAAGATTTCTACACTGTGAAGGAATGTATCCCACTATTTTGAGCTATTTCTTCTTTTCGTTTCCACATATTCCCTGTTTCAAAAATATGCGCCCAAGAGATCCATTCTCATGTTGGATGTAGCATTGGGGCTGTCTTTTGTTTAAACATAGTCGCAAAGCCAGCAGTACTAATATTTGATATATATATATATATATATATATATATATATATATATATATATATACAGTGGTCGACAAACCTATACATTTGCACGCCCCGGGCGAGTGGATTTAACATCGTGGCGAGCTCCTATTGGCCCAAGCAGCACACGTGTGGTACTAGGTGTCGAGTAGATATTTGGGTTGGGCGAGTTGGTTTTTTGGGTGATTTGTCGAACTCTGTATATATATATATATATATGGCGAGTTTGTTCTGGGTTTTTTAGATTACAGGGGCGCTATTTGTGTTACCTTTATGTTTCTCCTTGCTTTCCCCTTGTAGTTCCAGTACCCTTTTACAGTATCTTTCCCTGGCTACCAATTACTTTTGCATGTAGCTCTGCAGACTTTGCATATATATTTTTGTTTTGCCTTGCATTCCCCTTGTACTTCGTGTCCTCTGCTCTTTAAACTTTCCCTGGCTATCATTGCTTTTCAAGTAGCTCTGCTGACTTTGCAGACAAATTTTTGTTTTGTATTTTGTGTTACTGTAGCGAGGCTGAGGTGGGGATAGGTAAACACCGACCTTAAACCACGAAGCCGGGTCCAGATTGCGCTTTCCGTGGTCGGGGTTGGAGATGGCAGAATAAACGGTATCCAAGCCAAGCTCACCACAAACGAGGTGCGACTGCGGGGCTGAAGAAGGGAATTGTAAAGAACGCCAACCACAACTGCGAGGGCATGTTTAGAGTGTAGGATAGTCGTGCAGACCGGAACAGGGTAACAGAAGACAGCGTGAGGTACTTACCGGGTATTGGAGTATGGAACAGCGGATCGTTGGGGTACGTAGCCAGAGTCAGGTTTGGAGAGCGTAGAGTAGTCGTGGAGCCAAGCCAGGGTCAGTGCAGGAGAGGACAGTGTCGTCGAGGTTACAAAACCATGGTCAGTGCAGGAGAGAGTAGAGTAGTCGTATCCAAAGCGAAGGTCAATGTAGGAGAGTATCACAGCGTAGTATCCAGGCAGGGTCAGGCAGCAGGGTTCAAGCAGACAGGAACTAGGCAGTGAGTGCAGCGTCACACAAACAGAGTTTATGCTCAGCAATGACTGGGAGCACTGAGATTTTATTTATAGGACCTCCCACCAATGGGGGTAAACCGTCGGCTAATAAAAGCCTATTTTAATTTCCACTAAATATAAATTTCCTCTTTTAAAAACCTTTGCACACATCTCCTACAAGGCCTTTGTATGTTTTTAGCAGTGTGTAAGGAATCCGCTCCTGGGTTTGGCTGGAACTCATTCCTTAAAGAGTTGGGGAGTTCCAGACCAACCCTCCCTGCCCCTGCAATTACTGCAGTCTGCATGCCTCCAGTGCAGCTCGGTCCCTATTCGTTGCCTGTGCTATATAGAGTCAGCCCTTCCCTACACTATGTAATTATATAACTATTGTAGATTTTATCTAAGTGATAAAAAAGATAGTATAGGGATTTGATATAATACAGCAGTACAGTAATTCAATTCTGTTAGGGAGATAATACTAATTATTTTTATTGTTTATTTGTAAAGCACCAACGTATCCCGTAGCATGGTACAATGAGGTACAGAGATTTGATAATTACATAAACAGAGTTACATACAAATAAATACAAACATGCACCAACAGGTACAAAAGGTAATGAGGGCCCTGCTTGTCAGAACTTACAATCTTGATAGAATGATGGACAATGCTTAAACAAAAAGGTAAATTGGCTGTTCATTGTGGGATGGAGTATACCTCAGATTGGGGTATGGTTCAGCCTGACAGCTGATCCCATTATGGTTATAGGATGGGGACATTAGGGTGTATACATAGCATGGAGATTGGTCCAGCTGCACAGCTAGTCCCAATTGGATTGTGGGGGCGGCTGGTGGGAGGGTTAGAGGTATACCGGATAGGATTCTTTGAGTTTTCAATGATTTTTTACATTTCTGGAAGCTGGTTGGGATGTATGATGGGAATAATTAAATAAACAAGTTAAAAGTGCAAAATCGAGAAATTGCTAAAATCAACTATTAGTATTAAAGTGTGTGCAATTATTGCAGATCTTTATGGAGCACATGTAATGTATTAACTTCATTTAACATTAAATGTAATCTGCTAGTGAGAATTTCTAATTATTGAATAGACAGCCACATAATTATAAGCTAATATGTCCAAAACAATGCTCCTCATACAGTATTTCTTCTTAAACATTGGTCAATATTACCCTTCTTCACTACAGTAAACTGTACCACATTGATTAGGTGCTACATTTGACTACCCGTCTGTAACGGATCTGGGGACACGCGCCTCCCAACGTGTCCCCGTCACCTCCGGTCCCACGGCGGCTCTCTGCCCCGCTGCCCCGCTTCCTCAACGCCTTACCTCCTCGGCAGACAGTTCCTCCGCGGCGCACGCCGCATGGCGCGCGCACGGCAGCCTTACAAAAGGCGCGCGCACCTGATCCTCTTACCTGCGCTCCCATGATACTGGCTCCTCCCCTCATCGGCTGCAAGCTATTACCAGGTATCTCCCCCCTTTCTCCCTTCCTGCTTACCTGGACCTATCACTGCAGCCACTTAGTCAAGCCTCCGCTCCACCCCTTGTTACTATTGGCTCTCAGCCCTTTATAACCACTGTCTGCCCCTTCATACGTCACTCAGCATAGCTTCTCTGTGGCTCCTGTGTGCAGTAACTTGTGCTTAGCTTTCTGTTCCAGCTCCCTGTTCCTGACCCTGTCTCTGTTTGGATTTCCCTGGTTTGATCTCGGCTTGGATTTACTACGTGTACATCTCAACCCCTGGACTCTGCTTTGGATATCACTATGCTGCTTTCTCCTGCCCCTGACCCTTGGCTCTTGGACATTTACCCTCCGACTTCTGGCACCCCGGACTCTGCAAGTATTAACGTTAACCCTTTCCTCACCAGGCCCGGCAATGCAACTTACCACACTCCGGGCACGCCCTCACTGCTGTGAGTGCGTGTTATACCCTTACCCACCTCAGTACTGGGGACTGGCCAGGTCTGCGGGCATACAGGCGTTACACCGTCTGTCTTTGGCTGAGGCCACACTGCCGCTCAGTGCGCTTGCCGCTTGGCGCTTTCACTTCAATGAAACACTATATGTGCAGCAGACAGTGAGAGACAGGGAATTTTGATTTCCAAGCGCTGAGCAGGGTTACATGACCCTTCAATAACCAATTGGGAGAGAGAGACAGAAGCGAATGGGGAGAGAGAGAGACAGACATAGAATGGGGAGAGAGACACAGACACAGAATGGTGAGTGAGACCAACACAGAATGGGGAGAGAGAGACAGACAGAATAGGGAGATAAAGACAGACACAGAATGGGAAGAGAGAGATAGTATGGGATGAGCAGAGAGAGAATGGAGGGAAGGGGGGGAGAGAGGTAGGGAGAGATGGGAAGGGGGGTAGAAAGAGAGGTGGGAAGGGGGTAGGAAGAGAGGTGGGAAGGGGGGGAGAGAGGTGGGAAGGGGGGTAGGTAGGGAGGTGGGAAGGGGGGGGTCTAGGGAGTTGGGTAGGGGGGAGGAAGAGAGGTGGGAAGGGGGAGGGAGAGGTGGGAAGGGGAGGGAGAGGTGGAAAGGGGGAGGGAGAGGTGGGAAGGGGGGAGTAAGAGAGGTATGAAGGGGGGAGTGAGAGAGGTGTGAAAGGGGAGGGGGAGAATGGAGGGAAGGGGGGAGTGAGAGAAGGGCGTGAAGGGGAGGAAGGAAAGAAGGGGGAAGGAGATAATGGAAGGATGGTGGAGGGAGAGAATGGAGGGAAGAGGGGAAGGGGAGAGACTGGGGGGAAGAGTGGGAAGGAGAAAATGGAGGGGGGAGGAGAGAATATAGAGAGGAGGAAGGAGAGAATGGAGGGAAGGGGAGAAGGAGAGAATATAGAGAAGGGTGGAAGGGGGGAAGGAGAGAATGGAGGGAGGGGGGAAAGGGGAATGAGCAAATGGATTGAAGGGAGGAATGAGAGAATGCAAGGAGGAGGGAGAGAATGGAGGGAAGTGGGAGAGAATGGAGAGAAGGGGGAAGGAGAAAATGGAGGGACATCCACAGACACAGACACACACACACACACATAGACACACACACAGACACACACACAGCCCAGATACAGCAAATGACATGCCCCTCCCTTAAATGCCACACCCGCCCCACACTCCTGCTCTCGAATTTGTGAAGGACAGCCAAGCGCTCATGCTTGGAGAGGTGGTGACCTCATCGCTCTCAAGCATGACCGCCATCAGCGGCAGCATGGCCGCAGTCTTTCTATGTTCACATTCATGCTCCTGCTTAAACTTGTTGCTTCTTTCTCCACCCTTATTCTCTCCTGTTTTCACTGTAATAAACTATTGCAGCTGCTAATGGTTCTCCTTGACTTAGAACTCTTTACTTTCCACTCTATCCAAAATGCTGTAGCTTGAATGATCTCACTTTCCTTTAGAAAAGCATTGACTCATCTCCTCCTTATAATATCGCCTACATAGTCCTCTTACTAGGAAAGCTTTGATTTCTCACTATACCATGGCTAACGTAATGTCTGCTAGTCATGACTGTCTTTCTATCCCTTTACCTTTTTGCTCTCTTTCACCTCATGGAAATTTAAGTCTATGCTGCTAGTTTTATTTCACATGATGGCAACATTTAATCCACTTCCCATTTTAGTAAAGATGTGAACATTACAGACAGACCCTTCGTCACAACTCTGCTCAGTGCCACAGAGGGGAGGGTCAGGCTCGGCACCAGGAGGCCTGCCCCGTAAGTTAGGCACACATTCCGCTATTGGCAGCCTGGGTGGGCCTCTGCCTCGACACCAGGTCTTGCTCCAAGTTAACTGTGGTGGTTATCTATCTGCTTCGGTGTGCCCTGTGGTCCATCATGTCAAATTATGTGTGGGCGAGAGCAGGGCATGATGTTGAGTGGATAAGAGTGGGAGAGAAGGGTGCAGAGTGAGAGACTAATGGGGAGTGTGTGAGAGAGATGGGCAGAAAGAAGTTGGGGTAAAGGGGGGAGCGAGTGGAGGAGAGAGTAGGAATAGAGAGGTGGGGGAATGAGAGAGGAGAGGGGGTAGAGAGACAGGGGAGAAATAAAGGGGGAGACTGAGAAAGAGAGAAGACTTGCGTGAGGGTGTACAGTTATGGCATGGATGCCCCCCACGCTCAACAATTCTGGGGCCAGATAGAGACTCTAGTCCAAGAAATGGGTTAATGCATAACTAAACTGACAGGAGTTTAACAAATCTTAGAGCACCAAATTATATTAATAACGATAATAATAATAATAATAATAATAATAATAATAACAATAATACAATTGATAAAAATGATGCTAACTTGGAAATTCATAAGGAATTGAACTGAATAATAGATTACAAAAAAGAAACAATACTGTCAGACATAAGAGAAACAAAAGAAGTACTGTAGCTGGATCAAAAACAATTAAGAAGGGAAGGACAGATAAGAAATATTTAAGAGTTACCATCTGCCTACCACTATTAACCTTTCCTCAGAGGAATAGCATTAAACCTCTTCATTGAATGTCAGCCACAGTTTCAATATGGAGAAATGTTTATCTTGGTCAGGAAAATACGTAATGTGTATGATTTTGATATAGTTATCTGAGAGGTTAAAGAAGTTTACGTAAGAAAAAAAATAGCACATATTTGACTATTTAAGGCCTCATTTCAATGTTTTGTTAATAAAAAAAAAATCAATTAAATTGCTACAAATGTTGTAATTACTGCAACTATAGTATTTTAAATTACACATGACTGGTAACTTTGGGTTCTATTGACCAAGACCAAAGAAAGATTTACATTTAAAAAATGACACATTGTACAGAATAGATAACGCTAAAATTATTCTAATCCCTGGCAAGCATTTAAAGAATGTATTTATTTATTTATTTTAATTTTGTGATAGTTACACAATTTATATACATTTTTGTTCAACTTCTTTTTGCAATGTCCGTAGCCATGAGTGTTTACAGGTTACAACACAGTGGAGTATTTGTGGTGTTAGTTAGTGTGCAGAAAAACACAATAAATATTCAAAAACTGCGCAACTGCATTTCAAAGCAACTCTGTAGGTTGTACAGATCTGACATTGCCAGCTTTGCTCATACAATGTGACAAATCATTTGCAATCTACTGAAAGCACTATAACAAAGTTCAAATGATACATTGTATGTTTCTTTATAGTTCTATACATACAGTATTATTCATAAATGTTATCACCTCTATGTAATATACAAAAAGTTGTACTCACAACTGTGACAACCACACTGTATTTGAACAAATGAAGAGAAGAAGGCGGTGCAGCTGCCTACGTCAGTGAAACAGACCGGGAATCCTCTGGATCAGCAAACTATAGATTTATTGGCACATTAAACAGCAAAAAAATGTTCACTCTGACATGTTTTGTGCGAGGGATCGCACTTTATCAAAGAGCATACACGGTACACAACAATACACATTAAAGGGTATTTTAATATTTTCTTTAATTAGTAAATACATATTTTTTCTATTTAAAACATAATGTTGAAGTTCTTATGAATAACTAGTACAAAGTAATTTATTGTGCAGAAAACAAAAGTACAACAATATAACAAACATTAAAAACCAAAACTGTATAACTTAATTACCAAATAACGATAGCCCACACCTCCCCATCCCAACTAACCAGCATTAACTACAGCATATTGTCATTCAATTCTATATACAGCATTAGTTCCTTCCTTTAAATCCACCGAACGTACGCATGCTATATCTACAACTACACACAGAACCCCCCCCCCCCCCAAAAAAAAAAAACATGACTGAAGCAGATGCAGCAGCACCTGGGCTGGAGATCCTTGCAGTCCATCACCCCTACCCTGGTGACTATCTGAAAAAAAAGTTGTGTGCTGAGCATGCGCATTGTAAGTGAAACTTCAGTGTGTTTTGACACAGAAATTGTATTTGTGATGCTGATGCTTTTAATTCAATGAAAGTGATTTGAGAGCACAATTTATTTATGTGTTGAAATTTCCATACAATCACGTGGAAAACATGATACAATTGACTTATGATAACTAAAGTAAGATTCATATATTTTTAATTATAAAGTATCTAAATACCGTAACTCTCAAAAGTCTTTCATTCAATGTAAATCATAAAAATCAACACAATTTCAGTGACAGAACACAAAGAATTTTGACTTAGAAACGTGTGTGCTCGGCACACAACCCTGTTTTTTTAAGATAATTATTACAGTTACTATATTATATTAATCTATATACAATTAATGTGTTATATGTGTATACACCATTGCATGTTTTCCACTTCTGTCTTTTTTATTATAAATGGTACATTTCTAAACTGATTGCTATTTGCACTTCTATATTTATACACACTTGGAATTCCTCTAGTAAAAGTGGTGTGTGTGTCCCCTTCTCTGTGTGTGTGTCCCTGTGTATGTCTATGTGTGTGTGTGTCCGAGTATCTGTGTGTGTGTGTCCCCTTCAGCACGTGCGCAGTCAGGCAACCCAAAAGATGGCATTTTTTTCATACGTAAACCCCTGGGGATACGCTTTACTCTTAAATAGTTCTCCAAGGTTGTGATGTCCCAAAAGATTCGTAGTCTTGGGATAATAGTATAGTTGGGTTACGTGTGATTGTCCTACAGATAGTCCTACAGATCTTATAGGTCACTTTGTTAAATTAGAGAAACTATTAACCCAAGACATACAAATCTTTTGGGATATCACAACCTTGGAGAACTATTTAAGAGTAAAGCGTATCCCCAGGGGTTTACGTATGAAAAAAATGCCATCTTTGGGTTTCCCAACAAAGATTTTGAACTTCATTGGAGAAAAATATTGGATGAGTGCTATGTGCAACTCATGGATCTGATTGTACGCTCTAAGATCAGTGATAAAGCATCTTTAACCACTGAAATAGAGACTTTAAAAAAGAACTTTACAAATTCAAGGATATGGAGCAATTCTCTCATAATGATAAAATTATATTGCAGAACATTGAAAAAATGGAGAAAGGGGTTGTCATAATAAAACAAGATACATTTTCTAGGGATAAAACAGATTATGAAAGAAATCAGGTCTACTTCTGGGAGAGGCCTGTCTCTACTCGGGACTTTGTCAGGCCCAGAACCCCATCTCATTCCACACCCCGCAAATGGTCACCAGATGATGATAATGTTGCTCAAAGGCCACATACTAAGTCTATTTTGAAATCGCCACACTCAGAACGTAAGTCTAGTTTCGACACAGATTCGTCAGATACTACTAATAGACCATCAGTGTCTTTTTCTAAACATGGCCAACATGGTAACAGAGATTTTGAGAGTGGCTATTTCAATAAAACTTATATGATGAGTTCAAGAGATGATCGGTCCAGATCTGTTCCTCCCAATACAGATAACATCCAGACAAAAAACAGAAGGGGCAAGAAGAACCGTGAAACTCACTGGCTCCGACAACAAGAGGAAGAAATACTTTTAGATCCAACAAAGAGCAACGTTATCAACATCTCTGATACTATCCTGACACCACAACAAATTCTACTTTTGAATAAAGGACTTAATTTCGCTCCTCAGGAGGACTTTGATCTATTTTTAACCATCATTGATCTTCAAAAATATACGAGGAAACTGGCACTAAAGAAACTATTCTCTAAAAAAAATCATACTGTTCAGAACTCTAATGCTGACTCTGATGTCTGTGACTCTGATAATGATCTGATAAATACAGATGTATGTTCTTTTGGGGAAAATGTCTTTAATCTCGATATGCAAGCACTTTATGATGAGGGATGTACTGATACTCCTGTTGACCCCCCTTTTTTTGGTCATATAGACTCCGGTCTTAAGAAGCGTTCATCATTTATTCCCAATAGTTCCAAAGGTCCCTATGTTTCCACCTTTGAGAGGTTAATAGACAGGGACCTGAGGCTACTGGCTAAAAGTTTTTCCTTTTCTTGTTCACCTCCTATATCTGATAATCTTACTAGACAAGAGAGGATAGACCTGAATATATTGAGACACAATAAATCTATTACCATTAAGAATGCAGACAAGGGGGGAAGCCATCATAGTGCAGTCATCCGCCAAATATAGAGAGGAAGCTTTAAGATTGTTAAGTGACACTAACTTCTATCTTAGATTGAGGACTGACCCTACTAAGATGTTCCTTGGGGAGCTGCGGAATTTATTGGAACTGGGTGATGTGCTATATGTCTTAAATGCCAAAGAGAGACAATTTTTGAAATGTGATTTTCCTGTCATACGGTGTTCCACCATCTCCCAAAGATCCACAAATCACTGGAGAACCCTCCAGGGTGACCCATCGTCTCCAGTATTGGGTCTTTGGGAGATGGTGTTTCTCGGTATGTAGACAGGTTTCTTCAACCTATCGTGCACACTCTGCCTTCATATATACAAGATACCACAGCTTTATTGATTGCTTTACAGGATATTGTATGGAAAGATGGACACAGATGGGTCACCATGGATGTCACGTCACTCTACACGATTATAGAGCACCAGCACGGCCTACAAGCCATTTATCACTACCTTCAGTTATCTTCACTTTCTATAGCACAGACCACTTTCATTAACGACTATATTTTGTTTTTATTAACAAACAACTATTTTCTTTTTGATTCACAATTCTTTCTTCAAAAACAGGGCACGGCTATGGGGACCTCTTTTGCTCCCTCATACGCCAATCTCTTTATGGGCTTGTGGGAATCTGTTCACATTTATGGTAGCACTAATATTTTCCGTTCTAATATTATTTTTTACAAACGGTACATCGATGATTTGATTTTCATTTGGGATGGTGATTTAGATGGCTTACACACTTTTTTAGATACACTCTTAATACTAATGATGTCAATCTCAAATTCACGTTTCAAACAGATACACATATGATCAATTATCTTGATGTGACACTCCATGGTGACCCTAACATAGGTATTCAAACAGATATTTTCACTAAGCCTCATTCCAGGAACTCCTTTTTACATGCTAGGAGTAGCCACCCAAGATCCCTTCTCTGTGGGATCCCCAAGGGCCAATTTTTAAGGTATAAACGATTGTGCTCTAATAAAGAGACATTTGAACAGCATTCACAGACACTCAGCTCTAGGTTCTTAGCTAGAGGATACTCCCAAAACGACATACATCAAGCTTATTTGAATGCAGAATCTGTGGACCGGACCAGTTTGGTCAAATATAACAGACACAAAAAGAACAAATTCAGTGTTAGTCCTTTATTCATTACCAAATTCAGAAAACATGCATCACAAATTCGTAAAATTGTTTCCAAACATTGGAATATACTCAAATTGGACTCCGATTTAGAGCCTATCACCCGACTCGGACCAAGATTTGCATTCAAAAGGGCTAACACTTTGGCCTCTTCTATTTCTAGAAGTCTCTTTCAGTCAGGACATCAGCCACATGTGGGTAATATACCAAAAGGTGGTTTTTGCAGATGTTGCCAATATGCATTACCCACTAAGAGAGTACATACACTATACCCCGAGACTAGACATAGGATCAGAACCTTCATTAATTGCCACACTAGCTATGTTGTGTATGTCATTGTTTGCGGGTGTAACAAAAAGTATGTGGGTAGGACCATTAGGTCTCTACATATTAGGATATCTGAACACACGAGACTAATTAACAAGCATGACACCACACATCCAGTGTCTAAACACTTTACTGAGTGTCCACATGGCGGGTTGAAGAACTTTTGATTTTTTTGGCATTGAACATGTCCCTCTTAATATTAGAGGTGGTGATATGCTTAATTGCCTCAATAAAAGGGAAATGCAATGGATTTTTTCTCTCAATACCCTTCAACCATATGGTTTAAATGTTGAATGGGAATTACAACATTTTCTTCATGATTAATTGTTTTTGATACCCTCACCCATCCCTTCCTTTCCCCTTCCCTATCCCCCTCCCCCTTCCTCCCTCCTCCCCCCCTTCCCCCCTCTCCCTTTCTTTCCCCCCCTTCCCTCCCTCCCCTCCCTCCCCCTCCTCCCTCCCTTCCTTCCCACCTTTCCTTCCTTATTCATTTTTCATTTATACTAATCTCACTCTGGACATTTTATTGTTTATTATTCATTGTTCATTATCAGTGGACATTTGCATCTTTAGACATTGTATTATTCTTTAGACATTGTATTTTATGTACATTTTCAGCTCGTTTTTCTTGCTATTTCTTTTTCCAAGTTTGGGTATGTCTTCATTACATTTTTCATTACTTTAGCATTGGTGTACTTATTGAGATAGATTATTTTTATTTTATCTGTTTATATCATCGTTACCAGTTGTTTATCTCTTTTTCATATTTGTGTTGCTGTTTGTTCTGTAATGCACATATATTGAATTAGTATTGTATATTCCTGGTCCTATTTTTATTTGTATATGCTTTGTTTGTTTATGTTTTTTCTGATATAGGCATGTCACTCTCCACACCTGCTGTTCATCGGCTGATGAACAGAACCCACAGGTGTTTAGTTTTGAACGTGCTAGATGTCCGGTTTCACTGACGGATCACTCTTTGACAAAGGCCTCTTGAGCTGAAACGCATCAGAGGATCCGTCAGTACTACACTCTGCTACAATAAAGTTTTTTTAGTCACCACCGCAGCCTTCCTCCGGTCTTTCATCACGGCTGCGCATCGCGTCTTCCTCCTGTGGGAGGAGTTCCTGCTGAAATCTACACATGCTGGAGGGATTCCACTGGCTAGACATGCTAATCACAAGAGTACTCAGAGGTCTGGGCACACTAGAGAGAGTAGGGAGCATCCCATTCTGGAGTAGCTGATACAGCATGATCCCCAAACATTGCAAGGACCATTACACAACAGCAAGTCATAGCTATATTGGGATTCCTCGAACTTCGTGCACATCAATGCCAACAAATTCCGAATTCCCAAATAATTCCTACTAATTCCTGTTACCTTAGATATCCTGGCAATGATTCCTATGTTTCTGTGAGGATTCGCCATCCTGGCAGCTGGAGACCGTCTCCTCACCTCTAACCTGCTGCTGGGCTTGGCACTCAGGAGGCGCAGTCTCGGGGTCCCGCTACGCACGCAAGCGTGGATCTTGCGCAGTCTGTCTGTCCGCCCTGGCCCCGCCTCCCGCTCTGATGCTCGGCGGTCTCCGCCCCCGCCCCGCTGACGGACAGGACTGGCATGGGAGTGTCTTGCGCATCCGACTCCGCCCCTGACCTCCGTGACGCGCACAGGTTGGCGCTCGCTAAGTTCAGCCTCCCTTTTTGATTATGCTGCATCATAGGGTACACCTGTGTGTACCAGCAGCCTATGGGATGCGGTTTCCTGGTTCCGCCCTGTCTCTTCATTAGAAGTTCACCCTTTAAATACCCTCTTGTTCCTGACTCTCATTGCTGAGCATAGTCTAGTGTGACGCCGTGCCTTGCTGCATTCGGTTTCTGTTTCCTTGCCTTGCTTTGTCTGATATCCTGTTGTTGCCTGACCCTGCTACGCTCCTTGGACTCCACTCCTGATCCGGCTATGAACAACCACTCTTCTGTCTCCAGTCCTGACCTTGGCTATACTCCGACGTTCCTCTACACTCCTATCCTGAACCTGGCTACGTACCCCGACTATCCACTTCTCTCCAATCCTGAACTTGGCTACGCATCCCGACGATCCACAACTCTTCTCTCCTGATTTGGCAAGTACCCTCAACTACTCTCACATCTATAATCCTGACCTGGCTTGCACGACCAATCTACACCCTAGGCGCGCCCACGTGGCTGTGGGTTGGCGTTTCTCAATTCCCTACCTCAGCACCGCGGTCATGCTTTGTTTGTGGTGATCTACACGTTACAGTTTCATGAATATCTTAAATATTGGAACACATTCCTGAAGTTACAGAAAAGGATACTTGCCACCAGGGTCAACCAGGTTTTACAAGCAATTCTGTCCATACCAGATTTTTTTTAAGTGATCTGGTCTTTTCTGGACCTAGAAATTCCATCAGATTGATGTTCTCCTGTGATGTACAGTATTGTTTTCTTTTGGCATCTAGCCCTATTGATGCTGTTGACTGATCTGGTTCTCTCAACCCATGAGGTATTGTACATGCCAAATATAGAGTAACTAATAAGACTGTAGACTTGGTCAAGTAATCACACCTTCCATGTACACGCAACAGAAATGTCACAGGGGTCAATCAATCGCAAGTCTCGTGTTATTATTGTGGGAGATTTGACAAAATTGGCCAGCATGTAACTCGCATCACGAATGGCTATCTACCGACTCAGAACAGTGTGTTGAAGCGGCATCTCCAAGTAGAGCTATGGAAAATATTCAGAGGACTTCTGAAATTCAATCTCAGTTTGATCCACAAACTGTTTATGTATTCAGTTGCTATTGGGGTAGATGACATGAGTCCACATTCGAATGTTCAGCATTCGAATGTTCAGCATGTACAACAGTTACTCTTATCAGCAATGTGGTGGCTGCATTAGATCTGGACTTGTGTGCTTGCCTCATAGGGGGCCTCCACTCTTGATGGGAAACACATTTATGACACGAGATCAATAATCTTTACATGGTACTATACGATTGTGATGGTGCTCGTCTCTGATCAGGAAGCGGACACGTTGAACTGAGGTAGGGATGCCAATTAACTGACCAGAGCCCAGGGACAGAGTCCTGTTAGAGTATCCATAGTCAGTAAACAGGCAAAGGGTCATGGCAGGCGGCAGTGGTTCAGAATCCAGGTGACAGGCAAAAGGTCAGGGCAGGCGGAAGGCAGCGAGGTCAGGGTCATGGTCCGGGGTCAGCAACAGGTATTCCACAGGAATAGACTAGCAACAGCAACAGGCTAGCCTCTGGAACAGGGAAGCCATGGGGAAGGCTCAGGAACAGGGAAATCTCCTGAACAAGGAAGGCTCAGCAACTAGAACCCAAAGTGGTCAGGAACACAGGGAAACATATACAATGCTCAGGCAGCAGCTGAAAGTCACTGGCTGTTATTTAAGCCCACGAACAGGTGCATCCAATAACAACATTCAGGAGGAGGCTTGTCAGCAACCAAGATATCCACAGCAGCCAGGTAAGGGCAGGTTTCAGCCAAAGTCTGGACTGGAACCCTTACAGTATCCCCCCTTCAGGGGAGACTTCCGGGTGATCAGAATCTGTCTCTCTGTGATCTTGGCGACTTTGAATTGTTTTGGAAACGTCTCGGACAGGTACAAGATTTGAGGAAACACTGTTTATTGAGTTCCCTCTCTGGGACAGAAAGCAACAGTGCTGCTAGTCTTGAAATGCAGAATGCATCATAAGACGACTCAGGCACAGATAAAATTCTCTTGTCGAGGTCCAGTCCAGTTAGACATAGCAACTTATCTGTGACAGTTGAGGTGATGAAGCAGCTTTCTGCCGTTATACTGGCCATCAGCAGGAGGCCAGCACCCTGGGCAGGAGGGCTTGGGAGTGCATCAATACAGGGACCAGGGAATCCATGGGCAGTAAACTTGACTTTGACGTGGGAGCTTTGGAATCTGCCATAGATACATCAGGCTCTAGAAGAGAATCAATGTGCAGGAAACCCATCTCTGCCGTGGAGCCCCCAGAATCCGCAGAGGTAGCACTAGTCACTAAAGGGCAATCAGAAAAAAGTACACCTGTCACCACGGCGAGAGCACAGGAAATCGGAATGGGTACATCAAGCTCTGCTGGGAAATCCAAGAGGGGTGCATTTGTCTTTGAAGGGGACGCCATGAAATCAGGGAAGGACATATCAGGCACTGCACAGTAAATCCATTTTAAAAGTGGAAGCCCTCGAATCAGTAATGACATCAGGTACTGCATGAATATCAGTGAGACATAAAATTGCTTTTGGAGTGGGAGTCCCAAACTCATGAAGGGTTACATAAGGTACTGTAGAGAAACCAGTGAAGGGAAAGCTCCCGGTTCAATTCCACACTGCAAGCTACTTAAAAAATATGCTACTTTAAATGTATGCTGCTTGCCCTGTATTGCTGCTACTCCAGTGTGTCTCTAGCTATATAGGTCTTACAAGTCACCTGACTGAATTAAATTCAGGGCAACAAGCTCAATTAACACATGTGAGGCACATTTACACAATTGGTCATTTTTAACAGGGTGTTGTCCTGTCTAGGTGTTACACGTTGAATTTAGTCAAATGGACACATCAAGGGGTGATTAGGATGGATGTGCAGAGACAAAGCTGTGTGTCTGGGAGGTGTCTGAGATCCATCATGGCCACAGCCTCAGGTGGAGTGACAGGAGTGAGAGGAAGGCTGCTGGGAAGTGCAGCTAAAGGAAAGAAAACTTTTTCTCCAGAGAAAGAGATGCAACTCAAGACAACAATAAGTCAAATAAAGAAACAGAAGAGAAAGTCGGCAGAGAGCAGAGTCAGGAAAACATGAGCAGTGAACCAGAGGAAGGCACATGTATGTCTTCAGATGTGGCACCTGAGAGCCCAAATCCCCAGAAAAAGGGGCTGAGCAGCTCTCTGGAGAGAGGCCTGGTGCTCTATCTGAGAGAGGAGAGGAAAGATGACACAGTACGTAACCCCCGCAGTGTCCTCAGGGTAAAATACTACTCCTACAGGGAGCAGCAGCTGCAGCACAGTGTGGGTCTCCCAACAAAGCCCACTGAGACCAGCTGGGCAGAAATGTAGTCTGAGCAAGGAAAGAAGCAAGTAACAGAAGCTAACACACCTGAGCATGGAGTCCTAGGTACAGACAATGTGTGTGTAATTAGTGTGACCTCGTTATCAGAGAGCAGTCTGTGTGCTGCAAACACTGCAAAGCTGGCACTATCAGAGAGCAGCCGGTGTGCTGAAAACATTGTGGACCCAGCACTATCAGAGAGCAGCCTGCGTGCTGCAAACACTGGGGAACCAGCAAACAGCACCAAGAAACACAATCTGTGCACACTGCGAGGGAGGGAGTAATGACAGGAGCTGCGGCTGTTACTGTGCAGCCTCAGGGAGCCTGAACACTACAGAGGTGATTCCTGCCTTAGATGGAGCAGCAAGCTGCAGCACTAGAGTGGAGAGGTCACTACCAGCCATAGACATGCAGCACCGAGGAGCATCCCAGGAGAAGCTGGAGAGAGCCGGGAAGAGCAGAAGGTGGGCAGAGCACGTGGGTACTCATTGAGAGGTGTCTGGACTGGACCAGGGTCTAGCAGTTACCCCCCAGTTTCCAAGCCCCACAGCCAAGTGGATAAATGTGGAGAGACTGCGATATAAAGGTACTGGGGAAAGCCCTGATAAATGTTTTATTGGCAGAGTCCTTCTGAAGGAATCTATGGGGTTTCGGGCCTCTGGCATTTTTGCCTTTATTCATACCCCAGTTAACAGCGAGTATGATATAAGCTTCAAAAGGGGTGATCTGTTAGATTTCATTTTGGTCCAGAGACAGAACATGAAACACTAATATAATATAATGGTTAAAAGCTCACTCCATTTCACCTTCCACACTCATGGAAACTTGGATGCAGTTTGATTGAGACAAATCTAATACATAGTGCTTTTCCTAGTATTATACAGGTTATAAGAGCTTTAATCAGACTTAGAACTATGCAACTAATTTTGACAGATTTATTATAAATCATTCTTCCTGGTAATGTACAGGTTATTAAGAATTTATATTAGTGTTAGGACCATTGAGACGTGGTCTGCCTTGGAGGGGCTCAAGGGCTTACAACACTTTGGCCAAAGAGTTAAACTTAAAGACTATTTTATTAAAAAGATATCTATATATATATATATATATATATATATATATAATTTGCATGTCTTAGACAGGTCTGCAACTCTGTCTTTCCCCATTGTCACCCAGCATACAGCACTTCCACTGCAGCAAGGGATTCTGGGAAATGACATGCAAATGAGCACTCAGTGGCACCTTTTGTCTCAAGCTCGTATTACACAAGCCAATCCTCAAGCCAATGCATGCTGTTTTAAACACAGCTTTTAAACAGAGGCACATAGATATAGTGTTTGAGCGCCATCTAGTGTCTTTCGTATGTAAATTCATGGATATAGTACTGTACATCTATGGAGCCTTCCATCAATAGACCTGAGTGCATCCAGAGCAAACAAAAAGTTGCTAACTTTGGCTCCACATTGCAAGATCCCAAAGCCATAGTTTGGGACGCCATGTCTGTGACGGTAGCGTCGGACAGGGTTATAATATACACACAAAAATTACTTCACTGGGTTGAACTGAATGCCACTGAGATATAATAAAGAAAGTTTATTCCTTGGAAAAGGTGAACACACAGAATTATACAATTAACGCACAAGATATGAACACTTACTTAGGGTTTGGGAAATGAAGCAGTCAGGAACGGGACTGGCAATTCATTCAGGATACAAAACGAAGTCACAACGAATAACACTGGATATAGGGCTAACCCTAATTTATATAGAGTTTGAGTCCTATACTTTAACATGGGATTTCAACACACTAAAGCAAAGGCGTCTTTGGGTCTGCTAGGCTGATAATGAATAAATCTGACCAAATATAAAGTCCAATATGGATGGCAGGGCACGCAAAATCTCCTAGGGGATCTTCATATCGAGTCTCATGGAAGACAACAAACCATATAAACAAAGACAAAAAAGAAAGATCATAGTGCAACTAAAATAGAAAAACAAAAAACTAAAAACCAAACAACTGAAAGATTGGACAAAAGGATCATTACAATTAATGCAATTAATTAAAAAATAATAAAACAACACAAACAAATGTCCATGGGCTAAAGACGCTATAAAGCTATATCATCCGGTAGGAGTAAATTAGAATCCTACTTACAGCAAATTTGAATTGT
Organism: Ascaphus truei; assembly: GCA_036426205.1. Classification (NCBI taxonomy): domain Eukaryota; kingdom Metazoa; phylum Chordata; class Amphibia; order Anura; family Ascaphidae; genus Ascaphus; species Ascaphus truei. The sequence goes on along the minus strand of WSYH01000252.1, from coordinate 33,128 downwards.
AAAGCCCATAGAACAGCTGTCCTTGAATTCAGAACAAAACTCTGCAAAGAGTGGAACAGCACGGCCTCCAAGACTCCACACTGCCAGACGACCACTGCTCTCCCACACACACGACCCACAAGGTTGGTGAGAGGTGCCACAAATTAGAACCGCAACTCCACGCTGCTTGGAAAATTGCTGACGCCGCACACACAGACCCACTGGTCCGTGGTGTGCCGGTGACGTCACAGAACAGCGCGAGGCAGGGGGAAAAGCCTGGACAGCGAATGGCTCGGAGAGCTAGGATGCTAGAGTCTGATACGGACACCATTCAAAGGGAGAGATATAAGTGTCAATACCAATACACACCACCCTACGCGTTTCGTGACAGAAGTCCACTTCAATCAGGGCAATGTCGGGAATGAAAATGCTGGCATATATATTACACTACAGCACTAATTAAAACCAATTACTGGAATAATGGCATACAATATAATCAATACAAATCAATCTACATGCTAAAACTAAAAAACAACATAGAAACTAATACACTTAAGACATGGGTGAAAGTAATAGTAAACTAAAAATACTATAACACTGAGACTCATAGAGCCCATCAAGGCTTGACAAACCTATCTTAAAGGAACAGTATAACAAAGGCTTATGATGGGCCAGTGGATCAGCCCTAGCAACCCAAAGACGGCCTTTGCTTTAGTGTGTTTAGTGTGGATGTGTCAGAAATATTGTATTTTTGTGTCTGGCATAAAGCCCAGGAAGAAGAGAATGGGCTCTGTATATGCTAAATGGTCAGGGTGCGACAATGGTCTCATGGGCTCTAGTCAAAGGCTCTCCACCACCTGCATGTTAATGCCAGGGCGGAAGAAACAATCCTGAACTTATGCAAAGTATGTGTGTCACCACCTTTAACAAAGAAGGGAAGAGCAGTGATCACGCTAATGCTCCTAATATAAACAGTGACAATGATTTACGTATAACATAATAAACTTTAAACTTAAAGGGGTCTGCCTAGGCAAAATAGGGTTAACACAGCCAATAAAACAATGAATACAAAACGACTGCGCCTCCAATTTGCTAATTGAATAAATCTGACCAAATATAAGTCATATGGATGGCAAGCATCCTGAGGGAATCTCAATAGTTCTCATGGAAAGACAAACAAACTAGAACAAGACACAAAAGAAGATCATAGTGCAACTAAAATAGAAAAACAAAAACTAAAAACAAAACACTGAACAAGATTGACAAAGGATAATTACAATTAATGCAATATTCAAAAATAATAAAACAACATCAAATGTCCATTGGGCTAAAGACGCTAGTAAGAGCTATATCATCCGTAGGAGTAAAATTAGAATCCTACTTACAGAACAAGCTGAAGTTATAAACCCATAGAACAGCTGTCCTTGAATTCAGAACAAAACCTCTGCTCCTCTTTTGATCCCTTTGTTAAAGGTGTGACACACAATACTTGCATAAGTACTCAGTGATTGTTCTCCTCCCCCTGGCAATCACATGCAGGGTGGGGGAGAGCCTTTGACTAAGACCCATTGAAGACCACATGTCGCACCCTTAGCATATTACAAGACCCATCTCTTCTCCTGGGCTTTTATATGCCAGACAACAAAATATAATATTCCCCTATCAGACTTAGAACTATGCAACTAATTTTGACAGATTTATTAAATCATTCTTCCTGGTAATGACAAGGTTATTAAGAATTTATATTTGTGTTAGGACCATTGAGAGTGGTCTGCCTTGGAGGGGCTAAGGGCTTACAAACACTTTGCCAAAGAGTTAACATTAAGACTATTTTATAAAAAGATATCTATATATATATATATTAATATATATATATATATATATACAATTTAGGCACTGTACCCATGTATCGTGTCATTTGATGTAGCACTGCGCCGTTGTCTGTGTTTCATGTTCTGTCTTGGTTTTAATATATATTGCCATGCTCAGTAGCACTCCTACTTTGCACTTATACGCATATATCATATATATATATATATATATAATATAATATATATAATATATATATATAAAGCAAACTGTAAATATTACTGTATGTTCATTTGCATGTCTTAGACGGTCTGCAACCTGTCTTTCCCATTGTCACCCAGCATACAGCACTTCCACTGCGCAAGGGATTCTGGGAAATGACATGAAATGAGCACTCAGTGCCACCTTGTTTTCAAGCTCGTATACACAAGCCAATCCTCAAGCCAATGCATTGCTGTTTTAAAACACAGCTTTTTAAACAGAGGCTGGGATGAGATGCATAAGCCATAGACCTACTAACATACATGTTTCACACTTGATGGGTATCATCAGTGTGAGGCTGGTCTTAATGGCTAGCAGGTTTGAGACGTAGACTAGGTAACACCACTGTCATTAAGGTTATGGTGGGTAAAAAAAGTGACAAAAACACTCCCCAGTAAAAGCATAAAGCAACTGTACAATATTACTGTATGGTCATTTGCATGTTTAGACAGTCTGCAACCTGTCTTTCCATGTCACCCCAGCTACAGCACTTCCACTGCAGCAAGGGATTCTGGAAATGACATGCAAATGAGCTTCAGCTGCCCACTTTTGTCTCAAGCTCGTATTACACAAGCCAATATCTTAGCCAATGCATGCTGTTTAAACACAGTTTTAAACAGAGGCTGGGATGAGATGCAAGCCATTTAGACTATCACATACATGTTTCACACACTTGATGGTATCATCATGTGTGAGGCTGGTGTCTTAATGGCTAGCAGGTTTGAGACTAGACTATGGTAATCACCACTGTCATTAAGGTTATGGTGGGGTAAAAAAGTGCAAAAACCTCCACGTAAAGCATAAAGCAACTGTTAAATATTACTGTGTTCATTGCATGTCTTAGACAGGTCTGCAACCCTGTCTTCCCATTGTCACCCAGCATACAGCACTTCCACTGCAGCAAGGGATTCTGGGAAATGACATGCAATGAGCACTCAGCCACCTTTTGTTCAAGCCGTATTACACAAGCCAATCTCAAAAGCCAATGCATGCGTTTAAACACAGCTTTTAAACAGAGGCTGGGATGAGATGCAAAAGCCATTAGACCTACTCACATACATGTTCAACCTTGATGGGTATCATCAGTGTGGGCTGGTCTTAATGGCTAGCAGGGTTGAGACTAGAAATAGGTAATCACCACTGTCATTAAGGTTATGGTGGTAAAAAAAGTGACAAAAACCCTCCACAGTAAAGATAAAGCAACTGTAATATTACTTATGTTCATTTGCATTATAGCAGGTCTGCACATAATATAGTATGTGCTATGTGTATGTGTATGTGTATATGGATATGTATATGTATTATGTATATATATATTAATATATATATATATAGATATATATATATATATATATATATATATATATAACAGTAATATATATAACATGTTGTGGTTATTTGGGGGTTCAATATGAGCTTATAGGGGTCCTGTATGTTTTGCATTCTGTTCAGTGGTCCTAGCTGATTTGGAGGGTGGCTCCTCCTTCCCAGTTTGAAGCTCACCCCTCCCACTTTTAAATGGTTAAAGCTCCAATCCATTCAACCTTCCACACTCATGGGAACTTGCATACAGTTTTGATTGCGACAAATCTAATACAGAGTGCTTTTCCTGATATTATACAGGTTAATAAGAGCTTCAATCAGACTTGATCAGAATGATGGTGGTGGTCCCATTATACCCTTAGACTATTCCAGTCTGCTGGAATTCAAAGGCTCTGAATTGAGTGGTGACAGAGGATGACTTAGTTGTAGTAACTCTCAGATGGTAATTCTGGTGTTTGGATTCTATTCTAAATTATGTCAACTTCAGAGAAGCTAAATCTTGCCTACTCCTTGCCCATGCTGATGTATCCACTGCTTCAGATTCAAAAGACGCAAATAAAAAATCCCCTAGTGGTTAGTAAGGGTGGAAGCCATCCTGGCAAGAGGAAGATCCATGGTGTAAACCTACCCCTTTAATGGGAGTCATCAAGATTATTCTCTGTTCATTACAGAAGTTTCATTGCCATATTGTTTAAGACTACAGAGAGTTCCAAGAGTTACAAATAATTTTCTTCAGACAAGCAGGAAGGAAAAGTCAGTGGAAGGTGAAAATCACATGCGGTAAATGTTAGCTTATCACAGGAAAATTCAAAGGAACAATGTGGGTTTAAATGGGAGGGATCTGTAATGATGCTCCACCCTTTAGGAGGTGAGGGTTTAAGACTATAAGGGTACTGTATAAAATAGATGTAGTAAAGGTGCTTTTAAATGCAGCCATGCAGTATGGGGCATTTTATCACATTTTACTAATAATAAATATATATTTCTTCAAACTGTCTGAAAATTTAATTTTTTTCATAAATCTGTGAAGAAATATTGACACATTCACCCATCGCAAATCTGACAAAGCTAGTCTAGGACAACACAGTACAAAAAGCAGGTTTAAAATGCAGTACTCCTTAGAAGACTTAGTTGGTTTTATATTTACATTTTTCTTTTACAAGGTTCTTTTACATGAATTCAAACATTTCATAGAGGAAACCTCCAGTTTTGTAGTTTTTACAGATGTAGCACACATTAATGGTCACACTGGGACACACACACACAGCATGCCGATACCATTGTGTCTAAATAAGCCGTGTGTGAAAAAAAGGCTTAGTTGTGTTGCTTTGATCCACACCACCGGGTGCAGTATCATTGCTATATCTGTAATCGTAAAACATCAGCTGGTCTTAGCTGATTGAAGGGTGGAAACCTCCTACCTAATTGAAGCTCACCCTCTCCCACATTTAAATGGTTAAAAGCTCACTCCATAGCATCTCCCACTCTCAGGGGAACTTGCTTGCTTGCAGTATGTGTGACGGTAGCGTCAGACAGGGTTATAATATACACACAAAAATTACTTCACTGGGTTGGGACACTGATGCACTAAGATATAATAAAGAAAAGTTTATTCCTGGAAAAGGTGAACACACAGATTATACAATTACGACACAAGATATGAACACTTACTTAGGGTTTGGGAAATGAAAGCAGTCAGGAACGGGACTGGCAATTCATTCAGGATACAAAACGAAGTCACAAAGAATAACACTGGATATAGGGCTAACCCTCATTTATATAGGGTTTGAGTCCTATACCTTAACATGGGATTTCAACACACTAAATCAAAGGCGTCTTTGGGTCTGCTAGGCTGATCACTGGCCCATCATAGCCTTTGTTAAAGGGGTGACACAATACTTTGCATAAGTACTCAGGGATTGTTCTCCTCTGCCCTGGCATTCACATGCAGGGTGGGGGAGAGCCTTTGACTAAGGGCCCATTGTAGACCACTTGTCGCACCCTGACCATTTAGCATATTACAGAGCCCTTCTCTTTTCCTGGGCTTTTATGCCAGACATAAAATACAATATTTCTGACAATCATGGTTATATCAAAATAATCCGTTCGGGTGGGCCCAGCGGACCAGAACTTGCCGGACCCTAATGCCGGAGGGTACTCTCCATTGTGGCCAAGTTTCAGCTCGCTAGGACCCACCGAACCGAGTTACAAAAAATGGGTTTAAATGCCTTTTTAATCAAGATACATTTCTCCTCCATTGAAGTCAATGGCAGAATCACACAATTCAATAATTATCCCGACTCCGTTCTACTGATCAGAGAGGGTCAGGATTTGCCATGCAATCAAGCCAATGCTATGACTATCTGCTGGCCAAATCCTGGCTCTCTAGTCTCCGCAGAACCGGAGTTCCAGGGCTACAGTTTTTCCTTCTTTTAACTTAGCCGTTTAAACACGCGGCTTTCCCCCATTGGAATGATCGGCCGGCGCCGCCATAGGAAACGCATGGGCTGGTACCGCCATAGGATTCAATGGGGCCTCCGCTACCATTGGAATCAATAGCTACGGCGCCGCCTTAGGAAATGCATGGGCCGGCGCCGCCATTGGAGTCAATGGTAGGACCCTCCGGTCTGGCGCGACCCTTTCCCGGGGTCATCGACCGTCGGACCCTGTTGGGATCGAGTGAGGGGGGTCCTGGGATCTAGGGGCAAAAAGAACTTTATTCCGGGGTGCCCTCGAACCTAAGTTTCCCACGCCAATTGCACGTGAACTTGACCAGGGATTGATCAAAGCTCTTTTTTGAAAGGGTTTCCGCTCTTGCGGCTTGGCGGGCTGCCAGTTCGTCTCCGGAGGTCGGCATCGAGGAATCCCCATTGAAACACATTGCGTTATTGACTTTCGATGGGGAACCGCCGCTCCTCCTCTCTGGCGCCACCTGCAGGTCTTCTCTGATATCAGGCCCAAACCACTGAAATTCCCATTGACTTGTATGGGGCTTCAATGGCGGCCTATGGAGAAGCTGCAAAATGGAGACTGTAAAGGTGGGAAAAGGGACAAAGGACTATAAACACGCACATATCATTAACCATTTCCTCCCCGACCTGTTCCTAGTGCCTAGGTGGGTGCAAAGACTGAGAATGGAAACAATATACATTTGAGAGGGGGACAAATATTGGGGCTGACGCGGGGGAAAAAACACAGCACTGAACATCATATCAGTTAACCCCTTGTCTCCCCCGCTACACCTCCCCTTCTTAATTGGTGCCCTGTGGCCCTCTACCCCTCACGGGAAGGGGGTCACTGTTGGCACTATTAACGAACTCAAGTCCAGAGGAGTATTCTTTACGGGATAGTCCATCTGCGTTACCGTGTTCACTCCCCTTCTTGTGTTGGATCGTGAAATCAAACTCCTGTAGTGTCAAGCACCAACGCAACAGCTTGGCATTTTCCCCTGAGGCTCTCTGCAGCCAACTCAGGGGGTTGTGGTCAGTAATGACTGTGTGAAAGAGCACCCATACACATAGGGTTGTAGTTTCCTTAGTGCTCACACAATGGCCAAGCAATCCTTCACAATGGTGGCATAGGCCACCTCTCTGGGGAGTAGTGTGTGTCTGAGGTACACCACAGGGTGCTCTCGGCCGTCTCCCCCCACCTGGCTAAGCACAGCCCCAATGCCAAAGTCGGAGGCATCAGTCTGTATAAGGAAAAGCTTGGTGTAGTCTGGGGCAGCCAGTATGGAGGCCCCAGTCAGGGCAGTCTTTAGAGCCTGGAAAGCAGTTTCACAGGCAGGAGACCAGGTAATAAGAGCAGGCAGTTGCTTTCTGGTCAAGTCAGTCAGGGGTTTGGCCACGGCTCTGTACTGTGGGACAAACTTCCTATAATACCCTGCGGTGCCTAGGAATGCCATGACCTGTTTCTTGGTTTTGGGAACAGGCCACTGGACAATTGCCTCTACCTTAGCTGGCTCTGGTTTGAGATGCCCACCCCCCACTCTGTGCCCTAGGTACAGGACTTCTGCCATCCCTACCATATACTTTGTGGGCTTCAAGGTAAGCCCAGCTTCCCTAATCCTATCTAACACCGCAGCTACATGTCCTAAATGGGATTCCCAGGAATTACTAAATACAGCAATGTCATCTAGGTAAGCCCTTGCATAAGTTTGCATCCCTTCCAGGAACCGGTTGACCAGGCGTTGGAAGGTAGCCGGGGCATTTTTCATCCCAAATGGTATCACCAGGAATTCATAGAGGCCACTTGGGGTGATAAATGCTGACTTCTCCCTAGCCTCCAGGGTCAGTGGGATTTGCCAATAGCCTTTGCTCAAATCCATGGTGGTCAGATACCTTGCCCCCGCGAGTACATCTAATAACTCATCCATGCGGGGCATGGGATAGGCATCTGAGACCGTCCCAGCGTTGAGCAAGTGGTAGTCCACACAAAACCGTGTGGTCTTGTCCTTCTAAGGTACTAGGACTACCGGACTGGCCCAAGGACTCTGGGACGGTGCAATTACCCCTAGAGTCAGCATCTCCTCTATCTCCCTCTCTATACTTGTCTTGACCTCTGCTGACACTCTATAAGCATGCTTATGCAGAGGTCGGATGTCCCCTGTGTCCACTGGGTGTTCTGTGAGGTGTGTGGTCCCTGGCAGGTCAGTGAAGAGGGCCCTATACTTTCTTAGCATGTCCCTGGCTTCTCCCTTCTGCCTAACACTTAACTGACCTCCTATCTCCACCTGTTCTACAGTACCTCCCTGCCTAGCCTCCCCTAGGAGATCAGGCAGAGCATTGCTCGCCGGATCTTCCAGCGGTGGGCTACAAATGGCCATCACCGCTCCCATACTCGGAGCTCTGTACTCTTTTAACATATTAATGTGGTAGGTTTTATTCCGGTCTGGTTCTACCTGTACAATATAATTGTACTCATTCATCTTTCGGATAACCGGATACGGTCCCGACCAGTCAGCTATCAGCTTGTTCTCCCGAGTAGGTTTGAGAACAAGCACCTGCAGACCTGGGATGAATTCCCTGCTACGGGCATTCCGGTCATACCATTGCTTCTGCTTTGTCTGAGCGGCCCTGAGATGGTCCTGGGCCACCCCCATGAGCATTTCTAACCGGTCTCGGAGATCTACTACATACTGGATCACTGAAGCATCAGCATCAGTAGCCTCCCCTTCCCATCCCTCCCGGAATAGATCCAGAGGTCCACGTACCCTGCGGCCATATAGCAGCTCGAAGGGGGAAAAGCCGGTAGACTCTTGCGGTACCTATCGGTACGCAAACAGCAAGTGCTGCAAGTGAATCTCCCAGTCTTTCCCCTCAGCCTCTATAAAGGTCCAAAGCATCTGCTTCAGGGTCCCGTTAAACCTCTCACATAATCTGTTTGTCTGGGGATGGTAAGGGGTAGCGCGCCGGTGCTGTACACCGCATGCATCCCAGAGACACTGTAACAGTTCACTCATGAACTGCGACAATCATGGTTATCTCAAAATAATCCGTTCGGGTGGGCTGAGCGGACCAGAACTTGCCTGACCCTAATGCCGGAGGGTACTCTCCATTGTGGCCAAGTTTCAGCTCGCTAGGACCCACCGAACCGGAGTTACAGAAAATGGGTTTAAATGCCTTTTTAATCAAGATACATTTCTCCTCCATTGAAGTCAATGGCAGAATCACACAATTCAATAATTACCCCGACTCCGTTCTGCTGATCAGAGAGGGGTCAGGATTTGCCATGCAATCAAGCCGATGCTATGACTATCTGCTGGCCAAATCCTGGCTCTCTAGTCTCCGCAGAACCGGAGTTCCAGGGCTACAGTTTTACCTTCTTTTAACTTAGCCGTTTAAACACGCGGCTTTCCCCCACTGGAATCAATAGTGCCGGCGCCGCCATAGTAAATGCATGGGCCGGCGCCACCATAGGATTCAATGGGGCCTCCGCTACCATTGGAATCAATAGAGACGGCGCTGCCTTAGGAAATGCATGGGCCGGCGCCGCCATTGGAGTCAATGGTAGGACCCTTCGGTCTGGCGCGACCCTTTCCCGGGGTTATCAACCATCGGACCCTGTTGGGATCGAGTGAGGGGGGTCCTGGGATCTAGGGGCAAAAAGAACTTTATTCCGTAGTGCCCTAGAACCTAAGTTTCCCACGCCAATTGCACGTGAACTTGACCGGGGATTGATCAAAGCTCTTTTTGAAAGGGTTTCTGCTCTTGCGGCTTTGCGGGTTGGCAGGCTGCCAGTTCGTCTCCGGAGTTCGGCATCGAGGAATCCCCATTGAAAAACATTGCGCCATTGACTTTCAATGGGGAACCGCCGCTCCTCCTCTCTGGTGCCACCTGCAGGTCATCTCTGATATCAGGCCCAAACCACTGAAATTCCCATTGACTTGTATGGGGCTTCAATGGCGGCCTATGGAGAAGCTGCAAAATGGAGACTGCAAAGGCGGGAAAAGGGACAAAGGACTATAAACACGCACATATCATTAACCAGTTCCTCCCCAACCTGTTCCTAGTGCCTAGGTGGGTGCAAAGACTGAGAATGGAAACAATATACATTTGAGGGGGGGACAGATATTGGCGCTGACGCAAGGGCAAAAACACAGCACTGAACATCATATCAGTTAACCCCTTGCCTCCCCTGCTACAGTATGATTGTGGCAAATCTAATACAGAGTGCTTTTCCTGGTAATGTACAGGTTAATAAAAGCTTCAATCAGACTTAGAACTATGCAACTAATTTTGACAGATTTATTATAAATCATTCTTCCTGGTAATGCACAAGTTATTAAGCATTTATATTAGTGTTAGGGACCCTTGAGACGTGGTCTGCCGTGTAGTGGCTCAGGGGCTTACAACACTTTGGCCAAAATGTTAAACTAAAAGACCATTTTACTTAATAGATATCTATACATATATATTTAGGCACTGTACCGTTTATAAGTTTCAGTGGATGTGCACTGAGATCTGTCTGTGTTTCATATTCTGTCTCTGGTTTTAAATATATCTGTAATTGCACTAAAAGTGAAACATCTGTTCTGTGAACATGTCACAGATTTGATGCCACTGCAAATGCAAAATATGGATTACCCTATTTAGTGAATATTTTGATGCTGTCGTGTATATGCTTGAAACTGAGATTTGTGATCATGTTTAGCTTAGTGATTGTACAGTAAATGTTTGCTGTGAAAATTAAGACATTTATTAAGCCCTAAACTGCATATGCCAGTTTCCTTGCCAATTTCTAATGACAGACAATAACAAAAGCATGTAGAAAGTCCAAAAAATATGTTTACATTTCTTCCATGATCCAACATCTTACTGTAGTTATAGTTATTCCTCAAAGAAACACACTTTTGTAGTATAACATTCAAAGTCAGGTAAGCTTACTCTGTGTGATTCTACAAGTTCCCCAAACCTGGGTCACCCTTTTGTCACATGTAATGATGGGCACTACAAATCCGCCAATTTTCTTGCATTTAAAACATTTGTGAAATCACAGAAGTTTGAAAATAGCCACTGCTAATGTTTTCCTTTTTAGATTTAAAACAATTGGAAAATGAATGGATATTTGGAAAAATTGGTGAGGTTTGGGGTTGTGTTTAAGTTAACAACAAAAACTGGGAATATAGTTAGTTCTGCAAAATTGGACACTTTTGCACATTTTGTGACCATGAAAGTCACTTAAAAATATTCACAATTTTTTTTTTAAATGCAAAAAGTAATGCAAAGCAAATCTAGTCACATTCGCCCATCTCAACCAAAGTTACAATTGGTGTTTTTTTTTATCGTTGCTGAAATATCTATTTTCCAATTTTAAGGGATTTTATTAATTGTGTGGCCTCCTATTACCATTAAAATATATTTTATAGCTAAAGATATTTAATATAAATAAATGCCAACTGTAATTAAATCAAACAAAATCAATTTACCAGATCAATTAAAATTGTATTCTCTATATAATACCTTTCCTGAATACAACAATGCAGCAAGTCTGATGTGTAATCAATTTGTATGCAAGGATAGCTGAGAGGATTGTCAACACAATTTTCAAAGTCAGGTCTTCCTCTTTCTTTACTACATTAATGTCACTTCTATTTTTGTCTTGGCCCCTTGAGCATTGAATGCCTCAAAAAGAATTGAATAACTTTTGGCAGTCCATGAGGCTATACAGCAGAACAAGTTTGACAAATGCCTCATTACAGCATGTTCTACTATTACATAGCTACATCCAGAGAGTCAATCAAGGAGCCTGGTCTGTGCACAAAGGTAGTGAGAGATATAAGCAAAAACAAAGTTGGATTAATGATAGAAAACATACAACAGAGAGAACAGACACAAGAAAAGCATAAGCCCATAAATAAACTGAGGCAGAGCAAAGGAAGAAGCGCAAAACATGGGCCACACAAAAGATAAAAGGAGATAGTTAATAAAATCAGTGTTAGCTAGCTTTTTATGCTAACAAACAGCACGTCGCTTCGGTGACAGTCATTGAACAGTTCAGTCCTTTACTGTTTGAAATCCCTATTCTAATTCATCAAGTACTGCCGCCACTTGCTAATTGAAAAAATAGGGCACTAGAGCCATGGCAGATGGTAAGACAAAAATCCGTCAATTAGCAAGGTTACTACAATTCATTTAAGTGGTAAACGTGCATGTAACAGGGACTTATCACTGTTTGAGAGAAACTGCCTCTAAATCCAGCAGTGTGCTAGTTAATTGCACATAGGCAATAAACCAGACTTCACCTGGCTGATTCTCTTAGAATCTGGAGTCTTAAAAAAAGCCTGATTTGAGAAACAGGAGAGAGATTCCTTAGCTCACATTTGGGCTGACATCAGGAGAAAGAGGACTGCAGATATTTCTTTAGCACACGACAGGGCTGACCTGAGGAAAATATGATGTATCCACGGGGCAGGGACCTGTGCCTGCAAAAATATCTCTGTAAAGTGCTGCGTTAAACTAGCAGCGCCATACAAGAACATGCTATTAATAGTATTATGTCTTGATGCACACAGGACTGTATGCTGACAGCAAGACAAGGGGACAATACCTCTATACCTGGACATAGAGAGTGCCATAGCACATAAGGATCCTGACCAAGGAGAAAAGAGAGGCCTTCCCATACAGCACAAACAACAACAGAAACAGAGATACTTTCTTCTTGGACTGTTGTACTATATATATATATATATATAATATATATATATATATATATATATATATTACACAAAGAAAAAGAAAAAGGAGGGTCAAAAAGGTGCACTCAAACAATATATAATGAAAAAATGGACTTTATTAGCAAAGAGTATTAAAAAAACACACAAGACAGACCCACACAAATCACATAATAAATTGCTGTGTGATACAATGATGGAAAATTATACACCAAAGAGGCACATAAAGTCTGGAAGGAACCAAAACAAGGGAGTACAGATATACCATAACAAAACCAGGGGAAAGAAAATTCCCCCAGTATTGTGACTAAGATCGGCCGATCTATAGCAAAAAACTCAAAAAAATATAGAATTGGTAAAACAAACCAGAACACAGAAAAAATAAATTGACCTCTTGAAAATGGTGTCGTAAGAAAAATGGTATAACACACAGCTGAAGGTGAATAAAAATGTGACCCTATAATGTGCTGCAAACGGACTTTTGTGTTTAATTCACATTTCAGGATTCGTCTTTCTGTTATTTCCAGGTGCCTGCTCAATCATCCCAGTTTGACATCATTACTTATGTAGCGGTCATGTAAAATGGCTACAGTCATCTCTCCTGCTGACACTAAGGCCTGGTAAGTTGTGGGCATGCCAGCAGTAATTATGGAGGTTTGCCCTCACACCCTGGTGGGGTGCCCTGTGTATGGATGGGAGTGGTCACATGCTCTGACTCCATGGTTAGTGATGTCAGAGGTGTGTCAGTCCCAGAGTGTACATAAGGCACAGCACTGTGTCAAAAGTTAGTTCTGGAAGGAGTTCTAAGTGGAGGAAGATTTCTGTCAAGTTCAAGTTCAAGTAGTTAAGACAGTTATGTTCTAATAGCTGCAGTAGGGGTCTGTGTCCAGGGACCTGGCGCAGAATAAAGATATCCCGGCTGGGATAGGGAATCCCTGATCAAGGTGACATACCTTTCAAAGGGAAGCACGGGCACCATGATGGGCTAGAGACACCCCATTGTGGAGGGCAGCTAGCCCACCGTATCAATAAAGATGAAGCTGATCACAGAAACCCTCGTGTGTAAGAGTCAAGTGATTCCACAGGGGGCTGCACCACCGAGGAGTTCCTCGCCAGGACCATCCCCAAGTGACCGAAGGGACCCTGATGAGGTGGAGGCGCTGCACTGGAACTAGGTAGGACTCAGCACACTACCTCAGCTGCCTGTCTGGACGGGTCCTCCCCACACACCATCATGCGGGAGACTCAGGAGTCCTGTTGCCAACAGGTGCACCACCAGACACTACCACACTGTAATGGGGACCGGTTAGACCACAGGGGCCAATGTGAGATTAGGTGGGTCAGGCCGGGCCAGAAAAACCGTTACACTTATAATGGACTTTGCTGGCAATGAGTCTAAGCGTCTTGCTAATGCTGCAAGGATTTTTTCTATCAACGATGATGTTGTAGATTTGACACAGCATCCCGGTGTAATTTCAGACCAGGATCAAATTAAGGAGCTTACATTACTCATGAGGAAAAGATTAAGGGTCTGGTGGAACAAAATAGCCCTATGTAACTATCTGGATTTTAAAATGATTCCGAGAGGGCTCAGAATACAGACTTTTCCATCTTTTGCCTTTAATGATCCTGGTCTCAAAGAACGCTGGGAATGTGCTCTCAATACTTGTTCTGTTGAACTTATTAACACACTTATTGTTAATGATGAAGCAACTTTAACAGAAACTACATCTCTAATTGATTCCTTACGTAAAGATATGGATTTTATGGATAAAAGTGTTTTTGACACAATTGAAGTGGAACTTGAGAAATATGAAAGTGAGATTGAATTGATGAAAAAGGGTAAATTTGATCGGGACCTATCCGATTATAAGCTAGGTAAAGTCTATAAATGGAGTCATTCCAAACAGGCTACCGTAGAAAAAAGAGGAACCCCAAAGCAGGAACATCTGTGTCATCAGGAGCCACTACATCAGAGATGGACTCTTCTGACTGTGATACAATGAACCCAGCTTCAAAGGCAACAGGGTCAGCCCCTTTTTTATATCAGGGAAAAATGGGCACAGGAGGAGGAGGACGAGACGTGGGAGCAAGAAGTCTAAGGGACAGGGGCCTGTTCGGATACAAGTACCAGAAGGGCAAGCAGCAGCGGAAGTAAAACCCCTTGCTGTTGTGAATCTATCTGAAACGATACTTAGTCAAACACAGATCCAAGTACTAGAACGTGGCCTATCGTTTGCCCCTACACACCGTTGTGATACTTTCGAGTGGATCAAGGATGTTCAACTTTTTGTAGGAAACTCCTGCTCCATAAGCATTTCCTCAAAATGCCTACTGCTGAGGAACTGTCAGATTCAGGGAATCCTATTCCAGTCCCGAGTCCTTTGTCTCCCCCGCAAGATCAAGATGCAGTGACTCCTGATGCCAATGAACTTGGACCTGTGATTAACTTCAAGGTAAAATCCATCTTCTGCCCCCCCCATTCAGGCGGAATCGCAGGTGGAGGTAACCCAATGCACTCGGGCAGAAAAAAGTCACAAACCTCAATACACCCGGGTATACCCGAATTCGTGGGACTAGCCGAGCTCGAATAAAGTGTGTCGCCAGTGTATGCACATGTGCACTGTAAGAGATGTTTGCTTAGGTATATTTAATGGAACCTGGCTTTATAGCGCCTGTTCCTTTAACAAGGCAAAACATTCAAAATAAACAAAATAAAGGCCTATCCCGCTTTGGAGAATATCTAAACCTTTAGTCCAGTCCCCTCTTACTGGGCTGCTAAATTGGGTTGCTAAGCTGGTTACCACCCTAAACACACACAATATAAATATTGCATCACACTAAACCATGTAAGCGGAGCGAGTTTCCCAGAGAAAGGCCCTATGTGAGATTGGGTGGTGGAAACAGGGTTACATTTGGAGGCGCTGCTGAGAACAGGACAGACTTTCAGCAAAGCAGAACTGGAAGATTAAGATGTATGCTTCCAGAGCAAGTGTTGAAGAAGGAAGGAGTCTAGGTGTAGTCAGGAGGCCTCTGAACCTCACAAAGCATGACCTAAGACTGGCCTAAAGAGGTGCATAGAGCTTGCAACAGGGCTATAGCAGTTCTAGTCCCCTGAGGCGAGTGATCATAGGATGCCTAAAGGAAGTTGACTGGGTAACATGGGTCAGGAACTTCTGGAGAGGGTCTGTGATACTGGCATGCCAATAGGAGGTGATGCCGAGTGCTGTGGGGGAGAAGACCCCCAAAAGCACTACTAGCCGTTAGCCAGTCTATCACCGTAGAGCACTTGTACTGGACTGTCATCGTGTGCAGTTTATAAGAGAAATAATTTTTGCCTAGTCAGGGGGAATGCTGAATTATCACTGGTTAAGAGGCTGAAATGGATTGCAGTGTTCACAGGAGAGTGAGTCCCTTTCTAAACAGTGAGGGTTGCGCTATAGTGAAAACCGTGGGTTCACCTAAAATGGTGGGTGCTATGCCTGATAGTGCACCACGTGGTGCGAAGAATCTAAAATGTCAGCTCCCGCTGAGTCTGGATGGCACACGTGCTGCGTGCCTACAGGCTGCAAGAAAGGTGAGTGCAAAGATTTGGCCGGGTTTGGCGCAAAAGCCAACGGCCTGCCTGAAGGAGGGAAGTGGCACGAAAGCAGAAGCCGCGCCACCCTGTGCTGTGACTGGATTAGTGAAGAGTCCACGTCATGCAGTGATACCAAGTGACCCTCCTCTAATCGTGTCGGTGCAGTACAGTATATTATTACTATACTGTCATATAAATAACTTTTGTCAATAGTCCCCAATATGTTTAGCTCTGGACCAACCAATTGCAAATTAGAACTGCCCCTTTTCTCTCAGAAACGTACTTCAATATAAAGCGATTCCTTTTATATTTGGACTAACAATTGATATTATAAGACAAGCTTTTGAGAATTCTCTCCCTTGCCTAGTTCAAGCAATACCTTAAAATAAGGAATTTGACTACTTATTTAAAAACAAGTGTGAAAATCACATTTTTTTTTGAATTTGCCAAAAATGTGACTCCTGGATTTTTTCACCAAGTGTGAAAAATGTGACTCCAGACGAAGCTACACGCCTAGTGAAACACGTAGAGTCGCCCACGTGACGTCATCAGAGGACTCCACAACTCTCCCCCTTGGATGATGTGCTGAGCTGTTTCACAGACGGGGGAACTTGCGCAAAAGACCCCCCTACCATCAGGACATCTACCTGCAGCTTCACACATGATCGATTCGAGCAGTGCTGAGCTGAGACGGAGAGGTCTGTGACGGAGGCAGCGGGGAGTAACCTTATCTGATGACATCAGCATATTATGTGTCTTTATTCTTATGACACTGTGTAAGTGTTCATTTTTAATTGCTTCTATAAAATGATCTCTGAATCGCCTTATTTAGATTGATACCACGTGAGTCTCCATTCGATCAAGTATCTAACACACATCACTGTTACAAACTTTATTTGCACTATGTTCCATTTATTTTTTATTGCATATTGAACCTGTGCTCCCCTACACCTTGAGGAAATCAACGTTTGAAGTGGATCCAACAGACCATCCACTTAATGAGTTTTGAGCTGCAATTCCTATTCTCTATTTTCACAAAATCTTTTGGTCACTATATGATTACACATTTTTGCACTTTATTTAAAGTTTTTATAATATATTCACTAATTGATGGCACTATTTTATGCCCTTTATCACTGCGCCAACCTTCTTGCACTTTGTTGCACTTTGTTCTCTCACTTCACTTCCTGGGTTTTTTGCAAACTTTGCCGTTTTGTCAAATAAAATTTGCAAAAAAAGCACCTTTTGCAGTGTGTGTGAACTTTTTTCTATTTTGATTTAATATTTATTTACAGATATTGCTGATTTAAGTTCTAGGATACAGCTTATTCCAGAGATATAGGCTGCACATAATTAAAAATCAGAGGTCCAATCAGAGGTCCTAGGGCTGCTTTTTCACATTACCTGCTCAAAAAAACAAAAATGCACCATAATAAATTCCCTTGATATTTTACTTGAATGTAATTTTATAATTTATATTGTTATTGGTAAAATACACAGCCATACTGTACATTAAACATGTAAACATTTCATAACTTTTATCTATGTATCATACAATTTATTAAGATATATATTTAATAAATTAACCATTATGTAGAAATAAAAGCATATCATATGTTATTTGTATTTTTAAAGTTTTAGAAGCTGCTTTGGTCAAGAAGATTTGTTATCCTGTAGGTGAAACACACATGAGAGTTCTTTATTGATAAAATTATAGTGTATAAACCTTATGAAACCTTTTATTTTATGTGAAGAAGAGGCCAGTGTGGTTTCTAAAGTTCTGTAAATTAAAATTACATCTATAAAGAACTGTATGCTACTTATTAATGTGAATAGGAGATAACGCTACATCGGGTACGCTAACCCGTACAGGCACTTAATGAATTTACTAGTCCTAAGACATTATTCACTAACTGGTAATAGTCGTTTTGACCAATATCAGCCACTTACTTGAATACCCAGTAACAATCGCCAATGGACATTAAGATTTGGGCCCAATTCACTAAAGAATGTTAGCATATTTAACTTATCATTAACCTAAGTAATGAAGTGAAGTTGTATTAATCAAGGTAGAACATAATTTAACCTAGGGATCACGGCACCAGACAGGGCAAAGCAATTCAATAAAGAATTGTTATTCCAGCTGGAGCGAGCAAGCACAGAACAAAACACACAATCAGAGATAAACTCACAAAAAATGGGGCATACGGTGGGAATCCTAGCTTGCTAGGTGCGGAGTGCCACATTAAAGGTTACCCAGGGTTTGCTTTCACTTTACGATGAGATAGGGACTACCCAAACCTCAATGTGTTACGCCGGTGCTGCCCGCAGAACAGACCCGTCCCCTGAGCTGAAGGGGGAAGTGGTAATACACGCACCCGCAGCAAAGGGAGCGTGTCCGGAGTGTGGTATACAGTGTTTCCAGGCCAGGTCTAGTAAGGTAGACAATACTTGCCGGTACCGGTTGTAGAGATAGAGTGAAGAATGCCTTGCCGAGGTCAGGGAGTGGAGAGCGGAGATAGGTCGTAGTCCAAGCCGTGTTGAAGGGGTTACCAGAGTGAGTGTTGTCCAAGGAGTGCCGAGATCGAGAGCCAGAGGAGGTAGTCGTACAAGACGCGTCAGAACCTGTGAAAACACTGAGAGAATCCAGAAGTACTTCCATGCAGAGATTATGTCGAGCAAAGACTGAGAGCAGAGAGGAGCTAGATAAAGCAGGAAGGTCCAATTAGGAATGGAGGCGGGCCAGGAAGAGCTACAGGGAGACACTGCAGATTCGTGCAGGCATAACAGGCCAGGTGAGTCTTGTTGGTAACCTGAGTATGCTCGTGTGGTGTGCGGGGGCGGAGCCTGAGGTCCGGGGGACGGGAAGAAGAGTGTGCAGAATGAGCGCGCTCCGTAACGCGTGTACGCGCGTGGACTGAGCCAGTGGATGGTGCAGGTGTGCACGTGGGAGGGCGTGGGCATGCCCGGCGCTGAGCAGAGGTATCGCCGAGGGCAGTGATCCCGCGACGGCGGCAGGGGCGGGGACCCGCAGAGGTCGGTAAGGCAGGATTGTTTTTTGTGTCCAGGGACTCCCTGAGGGGAGAGAGTGCTCTGTGTGGGGAGCGCGGAGGACGCCGATTCCTGACACAATGGTACAATTCGCGGCAGAGCCCTTAAAATCTCAAACTGAAAGTTCTGCTCTACGATTTGCCGAAAAAGCTACAGTCCTGTAGCACAAAGCAAGTTCAAATTTCCCGTTTCCTAGGACTCTCCGATCCTCCTTTAGTTGTGTCCGGCACAGCTTTAGAGCACCCCGCTTTGATCGCCCGCACGACAGGATTCAAGTGAGCTGTAGAGCACTGATCGGCTACCCTTTTTTGACGACCAATCACAGCATGGCTTCAACTCACGGATCAATCAGGAAGCAAGGGCTCACATCCATGGACCAATCAGGGCATGGGGGAGGTTTAAAGACTTAAAGGGCATTGTGGAGGGAAACTCAAACTGGCACATGAGGGCAGTGCATACCAGGGGGACTCGGCAATTGCTTCCCTGGTCAAAAGGATATTTCCTGCTGGGCTGGCGCCACTCTGCATGGGGAGGCAGAAAATGGCTCCAAACTTCAGGTATATGCCCCACCCCCCAGGCTGATCTCTGCCCCTGTACACTTTTCTCTTTAAACCCTGCTCCTCTCCTCGCCCTCTAGACCAAGATGCAGCCATTTTCAATGGACATATGGACAGCACAAAGGGTTTCCCAGCTCTGCATGTCCAGAAACCTTGGCTCTGTGTCAGGAATAGCCCTGACATAGTTTCCTAAATCTCCCTCTCCCCAGTTCCTTTGTTTGTCCACAGATTGTGCTGCCGTTTCTGCCTGCTCTGGTTTTTCCTGTCTCTCTCCTCTTGGTGCTGCTGTCCTTCTCCTCTGTTTGTCTTCATAGTTTCCTGTTTCTCCTGCCTTTGTTTTGTGATCCTGACTCCTTCTGTTTCTACCATGACCTGATATGATCCTTATAGTTCTGATAACATTTTTAAAGGCCCTTGCTATTGAACTAGCTTGCCCCAGTTTGTTTCCTGCTAGTAAATCCCAGTCCTGTTCCC
Organism: Ascaphus truei; assembly: GCA_036426205.1. Taxonomy (NCBI): domain Eukaryota; kingdom Metazoa; phylum Chordata; class Amphibia; order Anura; family Ascaphidae; genus Ascaphus; species Ascaphus truei. The sequence goes on along the minus strand of WSYH01000252.1, from coordinate 12,922 downwards.
TAATCCCAGTCCGGTTCCCTAGTCCCAGTCCTGTTCCTGAGTTCAAGTCCTGTATTTGCTGCCTGCCTCTGACCTCTGCCTGTGACTCTGTCCATTCCACCTGCCACCTCCCACCTGCCTCCGACCTGTGGCCCAGACCACACCATCTGCTGCCTGCCTCCGACCTCTGCCTGTGACCCCCAACCATTCTATCTGCCATCTGCCTGCAACCCTGACAAATCTTGCCTGCTCTGTGCTGTTCTGGCCACCGAGGTCCAACCCGCTACTGGAGTCTCCCTTGTGACACTCTGCTTTATTTTTTGCACAGGAACATTTTTATACTTTTTAATACAGTTTCACACACAAGAAATATTTTTACATTTTTTTTTACATAGAATGCAAGGGGCTACTGGGCATGTAATAACAGGGTAGTGCAGGGTTCTGGGGCCCCAAATCAGGATGGCAGAGGCCAGGGACTGGGTGTAACCTTTATTTTAGCGGTCCCTTAACCCCTTTGCCATCACAGTATTCACGAAAGAACATAACATAGGGTTTATCATGGTTTACTTCTTTTGAAAGGTAAATCATTTTTAATCTCAGTAATGCCCTGTTTTGAATTTATATTATACAGTATAAGTAGAATAGAAATTCTAAAAATAACTTTTATTTCTCACAAAAAAATATATAGATCTAAATATTTTGAAGACCTTTATTTTTTTGTTTGCAATGACTGCAATTTGTTTAAATGTTTATTTATGATACCACAGCTAACACCTCCATTTACAAAAGAAAAATGTAAACATTTCCTACAGATATAAAATGTATGATAATAAAAATCTGATGCCATTCACAAAGATAATAAATATAGATTTGTGGTGGGCAAAATTAGGCGGGTGCAACAAACTCAAATATGACCGGTTGACAGTGTTGTATATGTCAGATATTTGTTTGATTAAACTTAGCCCCATTCATATGTGCATTAAAATCATACAAATGCAATGATGAGGGTAGCATTATTTTGGCGGTTACAGGGAGAGAGTTATAGGGTATTTTATACTCTCAGATTAATGAGAGTTTAAAATCATTCTCTTTCACAGCCATAAATATCAAAAAAAATGGCTGAGAGGTAGATAAAACACATCCACAAAAGGTGGGCCTGTCCAGGCCACAAAAACAACGTTTTTAACATAAAACCAATGCATCTGGGTATCAAAAGTAGAATTCAAGATAGAGGATTGTTATATACAGAACAAGCAAGTTTTCTCATCTTCAACGTCAAGACTTCTTTGACGGGGACCAATGTTGTTTGTTGGTAACATTTAGGTTCTCTGTTTTATCATTTTACTTTATTAAATGTTCGGCATTTATATATTGTATGTCTTTGTAACATTCCTTTTCTGTAAACAAGCACTATACAACTTTTCATATATATTAAATCTAAAATGAATAAGTACGGGATTTGGGCTGTAATTGAACCTACTACCCTTTTGAAGAGATTAACCCCATTTATAGATGTGTAACCAGGTAAGTGGTCCCCCGGTCTTCCGTTCCCCACCCCTTACCTTATGTGCCAGGGGGATGTTGCAGGAAGGGCGACAGGCTCACCGGCGGCTCCCTCCGCAGGGCACCGCCATGTTTTGTGTGCATGCGCAAATGTTCGCGCGTGCGCAGAGTGATCGCGGAATGGGCAGAGTGGCACTCCATAGCTCAGGGTCTGCTCAGAGTCGCGCATGCGCAGTTGAGTGCAGCAGCGGCCATTATAGATTTGCGCATGTGCATTAGAGATCACACACATGGCCTCAATAGCAAAGAGCTCTGCAAGGGACAGCAGCCCCAGGGGCTGGAGCACAGGTGACTCATTACAGCCAATAGGGCGCTAGGATTCCCCTGGCTGACAGGATATAGTCATCAAGGAGAGACCACACAGTTTAGTAGGAGCTGGGACACAGATAGGGGAGGGTGTGTAGGTGCAGGGAGCAAGTGGCCCCTGCACTAGGCCAGAGACCCCATAGACCCCAGATAGGCCCTGATATATTGTTTGAGTTTGTGGCTGCTGTAGGGAAGGCCCCTGCAGTTAGGGACTATGCCCTTTAGCAGTGAGTTAAGTTCAGGGACACAGCTGCAGTGCTGCGCGGCCCTGATGGTTGTGGTCTGGGACCAGACCCCCTAAGAAAATAGAGATTGCTGCAGAGTGGGATCCCCAAGAGGACAGCTCTCACGTGGAGATCACGTCGCTGACGAGATCGTGGATCGGCGGATCCTTTTCGAAGATATTGGTGGGCCCAGATGCTGGTGCACTGGGCAGGTATCGTAAATAAGTACACAACAAAGTACATACACATTGTTGGCACCGCCATACCAGGGAGGTTGGCTGTGGGACTTTGGGGTGCTGTGGACATAGTGTGGGGTACATGGTGTGGGGTTATAGCCCTGCGAGGTGTGTGGGCAGTTGTGCTAATAGTTATGATAGAGTTATGGAGTTTATAGAGTGATAAGAGTATTCATATTGTTCCAGTAAAGACCTTTGCTATTTTACATCATTGTGTGAGTAATTGTGTTCTATAAGGGGCTGCTTCCACTGCTGGGATCCCTCACAGGTAGAGGTGCTGCGCCATATAGTAAGTGGTAAGAGTAATTCTCCCCAGGCTCCCAACGGTGGAGGCTTAGGCTCCTGTGAGCCAACAGGTAAAAGGGCAGCACCAGTAGCTATTTACAGCCACCCCCCTGATCTCACTTAGGGGTGGGGGAAACAGGGCTACAGATGCATTTTACCACATTGGGGTCTTATGTTAATTACATATTTTCCAGTCCCCACAGGGTGAAGGACACTTGAGGGTAAGACATTAAATTATTCTTGGTGGTGGCAGTGTAATTAATAATAAAAATAATAATATGTTCTTGTATAGCGCTGCTAGTTTTACGTACAGTAGTTCTTTACAGAGACATTTATGCAGACACAGTCCCTGCCCCGTGGAGCTTACAGTCTATGTTTTTGGTGCCTGAGGCACACAGGGAGAAAAAGTGACTTGCCAAAGGTCACAAGGATCCGACACTGGGAATTGAACCAGGTTGCCCTGTTTCAAACTCAGTGTTGTTACTCACTGAGCCACTTCTTCTCCCATTGTGGTGTAGTGTGACGGTTTTTCGGGAGTTATTGCTCATTTTTTGTGCCACGCAGGGAGGAAATTCACATAAACAAGTCATATGTACACAGGTGTGGCATTCGTGATATACAGTATTTATTACAACAACACAAACTCAGTGCCACTCAGTGTCTTTACTCACTGAGCCACTCCTTCTCCCATTGTGGTGTAGTGTGATGATTTTTCGTGAGTTATTGCTAATTTTTTGTGCCACGCAGGGAGGAAATTCACATAAACAAGTCATATGTACACACGTGTGGCATTCATGACATACAGTATTTATTATGACAACACAAATGTGCGTTAGCCAACAAAAATTTAATATACTTTGTTAAAAAATGTACAGTAGCTTGTTATTTTTTATTCATATTATTAGAAGTGATTTTATTTTACCCAAACTCTTATGTGTTCACTGGTCAGAAAAAAGACAAGATGTCATACAGCCATCAAAGGGAATTGTGAGTTGATTAAAAATAGCTGACCTTTGAAATACAATCGTACAAAATGTTCATTGTTAATGTAGCAAATAGTCACTTTGGTTGGGAAAAAAAATTATGATATATATATTACAGTTATATAATATAGATATAGATATATATATATATATATATATATCTATTATATTATCTATATGTATGTAGGTATGTGTCTGTATGTATGTAGTTATGATATGTAGTGGCACAAGCTGTGCCCATAGCCGTACCCTGGGTCTGGTGGTAATACAGACCATCGAAAACAAAGTAATTGTGGGTTAGAACGTAAGATAGTAGATCTAGCCAAGGTATGCATGGAATAATTTTTTTAAATAATTGTTTACATCTGAATGATATTTTTGTGTCTGCATATTTTTGGTGCTTTTTTCAATGCTGATAATATTAAGCTAAACAGGTATTACATTAAAACCACATTCTTAGTTTAAACTCCAAAAGGTACAATTGGCATGTGCATAACTAATATAGCCCTTCATACCGTAACATAGTAAAAAAACACTTATAAAATAGACCAAAACCAAACACTTTTATATACAATTCTGTTTTCTCATAATTATCTGCTTTCTGTGAATTATAGTAATGGTATCAATTTATCAACATTTGTATCACTTTGCCCCATTAACAACACATTTCCACTAGTACAGAGTGGGTTCTTCCGATCAAGATTTATTTTTTTTAATATGTACAAATGTATAGTAGCATATGACATTCTTCTCCTAGATAGCACAACATATCCCATTATATTGTAGACTATCACAGAGTTTACAAAGAATTCAGTAGCAGTGCTGTGCTGAATATTCTAACATATACTGTTATAATGCACCAGAGAGGGCAATGAAACCTTCCACATCTGCATCACTGTATTCATTTAATATGCATGTTTCTGTTGAATACATACTTTGTAACGCACTGCACAATAGTTAATTCAATTTAAATGTGTAAGAATATTTTATAAGCCACATAAACACATTTCACAGAAGGTTGTTTTTTTAAGCAAAATGACTTATTTACTGAACACTTTAATGCAGTACAAAGTAGTACAACATGAAAGTAGTCACTGACATCTTTTTTAAGGAGCATTCTACAAACTTTGATTCTGGCTTAAAATCTAAAAGTATTTGTAATTAGCTTGGTAATGAACTAAAGATATATTGCGGTGGTTCTTAAGTACCTAAGATACAATCCCAACAGTTTCATAAATTGCCTCAGTAATAACAGAACTACAGGTCATACAAATGTAATTTAAGTTTGTAAAAAATGTAGTTTACATTCATGATTATGAATGATATCCCAATGAATACTACAGTTTACTTACAGTATTTAATATTACAATGAGCTGGGACTGTGACATGTTTAAATATAGCATAGTTTAAATGATTACCATAATTAAAAAAAACTTACAACTATTTAAATAATGTAAAGCTTGTAATATATGAACAGTAACTACATTATTTGGAGTAAAACCATGAGTAAATTGTTGTATTTATATATTCGTTTTTTTGATCCATATGTAAGCCCTGCAAACTCTTATGCATAAATACGGACATGCCCTCCGGCTAACCACTGTGATTTCTGTGATTGGTTATAAGTGAAGTAGATGTCACAGGAGGAGGCACAAAGAGAGAGTATGAGGAGGATCTGAAGGAGAGGCAGAGCTGGAGAGACCCAGAGGTATGGTACCGGCCCTGAGGAGCCAGGGAGGAGAGACGGCCCTGAGGAGCCAGGGAGGAGAGACATAGTCTTAACAGCCTGATAAAGCAGCATATACCTGAGGGGACAGGGACACTTCTGAGACAAAACATCAACAGTGAAAAGGGGTCCTGAAGTAGTGAGTAACCTACGTGGAAACCTCTTCCAGGGATCACTTCCCCCTACCATACAATCCAGTATAATTTTACACTGTGCATCTCTTACCCCACACTTTGCAAAGTAACAGTCCTGCACTGATAACTAATGCTGTTTCGGCACCGAAAGTGGCCCATGAGGTAGTATAGGGGCCACTGGGACTTACCCAGAGATATTAAAGGACAATTTCACAGCAAAGTACCTTACTGTATAACTCTCCCTCTGAAAGTGTAATAATTGTGTTCAGGATCTTTCCTGTGCGAGCTGTATGCTATTATTGTGTTTCCTATACATAAAATACGGTTATCCCAAATAATATGTGTCACTCTTAAGTTGTTGACCTAGTGCCAACTGCTTTTTATCTACCACACACAGGTGAGGTGGACTCAGACCCTTATTATTGTATTTCTATACTAAAATATCTAGGAAGGTAAAGAGGGGTTACACACTTTTTTTCTCTTGTTACAGTACAACATTTTGTTTAAACTAAATATATTGTAATCATGATCTATTAGATAACGTTAATGAACAATAATTAGAAGTTTAGAACGTCATAGGATGTGAAGAGAATAAAAACTTTTATTTTTAAGCAGGACGCAAAGAAGTTAAAAAAAAGTAACTTTAAGGGTGACCGAATCTTTATAAAGAAGCTAATTACATTAATAATTATGAGCACAGTAAGGACTTGCCCAGTGGTTGGGTACATAGCAAAGGCAATGGGGCATGCTGAAGCTAACCACTGAACGTCTCACTCTATGGGCCTCATGCAGTAAGCGTTGATAAGGGAAATATGGCCATGTTATAGCCAAAATTGGGTTTGAGATTCAGTAAGCGCCGATAAGTGCTTCATATCGCCAGGTTTCGGAGCCGATAATTTGGTTATGGCCAGTCGCCTGCCGATAAGCCTGTTTTCGACACTGATCGCCACTTTTTTAAATCGGCTGGATTCAACAAAAAAAAACAGCTTATCGGGGCTGATCGGCACTACGAAATTGAGATGTTATGGCCGATTTCTCCCGCCAACTAAAGTTGGCATTTTGGACGGGAGAACGATCGCTAAGGCTGCCGGAACGGCACTTAGAAAAAAAAAATCTTCTGTACATCAATGGAAGTCAATGGAGCGGGGACGTATAACAGTATAGTACTGTTTACGTTTCATTGCTCACAATACAAACGTCATTTGCATTACAGTGTGGGGGCATTCCCTGCATTGTGTCACAGCTGATGTGTCTTATTTGCATAACATTCGACTTTTACATGTTTTCAGCATTTGCGGGTCACATTACTCATCATGTGATGATGTGGCAAGGGAAAATACTATACTCAACTCTTAAAGGAGAACCTCACATCATATCACACATTTTACTCAACTCTGCGACAATTATTTACATGATGTTACACATGTCACACATGTCACACATACACAGTATATTCATCTTCCTTTACATTACACAATGCTTGTAATGTGACACGCATCTTTAAACGTTCATGTACATCTGTCTTCTCATGTTTACATATACTTTTGGGTCCTCCCTATTTTCATGACGTCACTTATTGGACGCTCAATCACATTGCATGTTTACATTGTAACCGTTGCATTACAAGCACTTCAACCTAACTTATACACACATGTACAGTAATTCATCATTGGGACACCTTGTAAACTCATTCTATAGCAACTATCCTCCTTACACAAATGCATGCATATGCACACGACTATTCATTGTTGCCAACATGTCACAATAACATGGATAATTACACATGTTACACAAAACTTTTCCCACGTCAATCTCAGCCTTTTTGTCTCATTACATGACTGACTCTTGCGTTCACAAGTGTTACATGCATTGCACATGCAACTATTTATTTGCAAGCAATCTTTGTACAAAGCTTCACGTCACATCATTGCCAAATATCATCATTCCCTGCAGAATACACACAACAAATACTTAGAACAACAAGTGCACACAGCTTGCCACAGAAGTACTTTATTATGTTAATGTAACACCTTGCATTTTACTATGTCACCTGACATCATCACATACCTATTTAAAGGACGCACATTACCTGCTCATTCACAGCTACTCATTTCAAAATGTTGCGAATGTTTAGGAGACGCAGGAACATTCTTTTCTATGACATGCTTGCTGATCAAGAGAATGATATAGGGCAAGGTAGGGACACACCGAGGGACAGTGACAGTGACGCGGATACGACAGGGACAGGGAGAGGGACAGGCCGAGGGACAGGTAGAGGGACAGGAGATCAGAGGAGAAGACAGAGGAGACAACTTGTGCCTCGTCCGCGTCTGTACAGGGAGAGAACCCTGTTAGATGGGATGAGTGAGGAGGAGATTGTAAGTCGCTATCGTTTGAGTTCAGCAGCAATCTTAGCTCTTTATGAGGAGATAAGGGGGGATTTAGATTTTTTCACAGCCAGAGGTCGTGCAGTCCCTGGGCTTGTTAAAATGCTGTGCTCATTACATTATCTTGCTTCCGCGTCATACCAGACAACTGTGGGCATAGTGGGCGGGGTCTCGCAATCTACATTCTCGCGGGCCTTGACCCAGTTTCTCTATGCACTCAATAGACGCGCTAGGAATTATATTCATTTTCCTACAGAGGCAACAGAGTGGCTGGAAGTCAGGACTGGCTTTTATAATATAGCAGGGATACCATCTGTGCTGGGTGCAATCGATTGCACACATGTTGCTTTGATTGCACCTAGTCAGAGTGAGCATGTGTACCGCAATCGGAAGCACTACCATTCACTCAATGTACAGGTGGTATGTGATGCCACGATGAGGATAATGCATGTGGTACCCAAGTTCCCTGGTTCCAGTCACGATTCCTCTATCCTGAGGAACTCTTCAGTCTTCCATGCGTTCGAAGAGGGACATTTTGAACCTGGTTGGCTGCTGGGTGAGTACATATTTACATGTTCTAACACAAAACACATGTTGATTTAGGAATGTTGGCATTGTACAATTTGATCACTAATGTCAGCTTATGTGTGCTCCATTCATTATAGGTGACTCAGGATACGGAATTAGGCCGTGGCTCTTGACTCCGGTGCTAAACCCTCAAACTGAAGCAGAGGAGAGGTACAATGCAGCCCATATATCTACAAGATCTGTTATAGAGAGGACATTTGGCCTACTCAAGACCAGGTTTAGGTGTCTGGACAGAACTGGTGGGGCTCTTCTATACAAGCCTCAAAAAGTGTCTGATATTATCCTTGCCTGTTGCATTTTGCACAATGTTGCACTCAGGCACAATGTACAGTCAGACCTTGCTGAGGCTTTGGTAGACGAGCATCCCACCCATGTAGCTGCTGAAAATGAACAAACAGCCAGTGGTGGCCAGACACGACAGAATCTCATCAATTCATTTTTTTCTTGTAAGTACAAACTCATATGTTCCTAGTACTACTTTTATAGTTTAATTATGTTATATTAACAATAATGTTTCTTTATATAACCTTCTGTTAGGACACAGATGAATATGGGTTGCACACCTTTCTTTTCTCTGCTGTGTGCACAAAGGGATGTGGCACCGGTATGTTATTGTTGCACAGGTTATATAATCCCTCTTCAATTGTACTTTAGTTGTGTGTATGTGAATACAACTTGGGTAACAAAGCAATAATATTTTAGCATTGTGTTATTCCTTATGCTAAGACAAAACACATATTATGCCCATAATCATTCATGCTTCTAGTATGCTTACATACAATGTTATTGGTGCAGTGTAACATGTACATCCAGATGATGTGTACACCAGGCTGATTTACATTTTGAATGTCATTAAATATACATGGTGTTGCACATTTAACACCAAATACACACTTTGATGTGTTCTTTACGGTACTGAAGATGGCATGTCAATGTTTGCAATTTATATATTGTTCCTTTGCATTATAGGTATATTTGCAGTATGACTGATCATGGTATGTATATTTGCTGACATCTCTCATAAGATGTGGCTACCTCAATCTTCCTATAATTATTGGAACTAAAAACCCAACATATTGGTTTAAACACAAATGTTACATATATGTACTTTCTGTATCATGTATATGCATTTAGCTACTCTTGAGCTTTCATGTGCATTGTATTACAAAATGATTACTCACATTTCATCACATTTTATGTATGTTTCCTTATCATTTCCATTAATGTAATATAGAGGTGGTTGGAGAAAAGGGGAGAACTGTACTTATTTGTTTACTTACGGGAGCACATTCATCACTAGCATAGACACACTTTTTAAGACAACTGTTTGTGTCTCTATCAATTGGTGTAGGATCCATGTATAACACCGACAAATGATAACACCAGCTTTATTATGGTAGCTTATATCATCATATTGACTATACTATGTATTGCTAAACGATTAATAAACACAGTAAACTATAGTTAGTTAGGTTAATGAAATATACACAGAAACGTACTTCATAACATGATGGTGATGTCATATTCAGAACATCATGCATTGGAGGGGACCATAACATCTGGCCAGTAACATTATTTGCTACAGTCCCAAACCATTTTATCTACATACCCATGTAACAAGAGATTTTAAAAATAAATGGCTACTTGGTTGTAAGTGTCCTTTACATTGGGAGAAGGAGTGGCTCACTGAGTAAAGACACACACTGGCACTGATAGTTTGAAGCAGGGGAGTCTGGTTCAATTCCCGGTGTGGGCTCCTTGTGACCTTGGCCAAGTCACTTTATCTCCCTGTGCCTCATGCGGCAAAAAAGCATTTGTACGTTCCACGGGCCAGGGACCTCAGGCTGAAACATGTGTCTGTAAATCGCTGCGTACAACTAGCAGCCCTATACATGAACATGCTCATATTATTATTATTATTGTTACATAGTTTCGACAGTCATACGTTCTAATACATATTAGAATACACAAATGTGTTAGCAGAGTGGGAATGGTTGTTATATATAAAACACACCATGTCATAAAATGTTAGTAGTCATTAAAGAACACTCAATAAAAATTCATGAGGCACTCTTTTGCAACATCATTATGTTAATTAAGTGCTTATGCAATATAGGCATAAGGGTATCACATTTTTAATTGTTTGTTAATAAGCGCTGCAAGCAATATAAAATTAGTTCCATATGTAGTATAGTAGTCGGTGGCTCCTCCTCACAATCATCTCATATAAAGGTAGACTCTTCTGAAATCATACATTGATCCGATTGTATCTTCCCCGACATCTCTGAAATACAGCAAACACATGATGGTCAAAGATGGCACCTTACTAGATATGCATCCGTGACAACGCGTTACGCAGCTCTATATGATTGTGTAGATACACACGTCAGTCACTTATATGTTAGAAGTAAAACTGTTCATCAGTATGTAATGTTTCTTTAAATTTGTAGCAGGCATAACTATGTATAAGAAGTGAACGTTGCCTGTATACTGAAAGATGTGCGCGCACATCTTTGTGTGCGCACGCACTTCACGCTTGGCTCCACTAACTGTTAGCGCATGCGCAAAACAAAGCATACGTTGTGCGTTCAATACATGTTGAAAATACCAGTAAACATAACATCTTTATTTCAAATACAATGAAGACGAAACTACATTCGTTCTAAACGAGTACATCTGTATTCTTTTTAAACAGACGTGTTTGAACAGAAAGCACGGCCGATAACACAATGCGCAAATGCAATACGTGTGACGTCATGTTAAGCCAGCGTGAAACGCACGCTAACACTCCTCCCACTCAATTAACATTCGGCTAACGCCCAGGGTACGCCTACAAACACTGAGCCGCACGCATCACACACTGCAGTTACCGTTACTATAACAAAACATGACAGCCAATAGGCTTTGAGGCGCGCACGTCGCTTGGGGGCGGGACTTACATCAGTAATCCTTTTTAAGGACGCCTTGGCCCATGACAAGGGTCCCACGTCATACGTGGTGGACCCGGTTTTCAATGTTGTAGATGTTGCATGATAACAAAACAGGTATGTGTTAGAGTAATGGAAAAATGTTGCTAATATGTTTAAAGGGATAGGAAAGTACGTATATTTATTCCGTCAGCAATGTGTACTACTCTTTCAGGTTCTACTATATTGTATTAGGAAACAATTTGTTTGTGATCGCTACATGTTATGCAGTCTGCAATGTTACGCTGTATCCACGCATTGAAAGTGAAAATGGTGGTTACAAAAAAAAAAAAAATTTAAACGCAGAGTCAACGCATAACGATTGTTATATTTACCATTCTTCTAGAATTAACTCTTCGCCTGGCTGCAACTGGTCGCTCCAGAAATGCAAGGCATTTTCATCCACGCTTAACCCAACCGCTGAATCCAGTATGGCACATATCTCCTCCAGGATGCGCTCATAGGAATCGCCACTGCTTTCTTCAAATAATTGGTCGGGAGGTAGGTTCATTTCTTCGGGTTCCCATTCCAATGCATTTTCAGCTGAAAGGCTTGGTACATAATCATAGTACTTTTGTTCTTGTACAATGTGGGTTTCAGGAATGGAGGCTGCAGATATTGCAGCACGTATCGATTCAAACGGATCAGTAGTAGCGGATACATTGCTATTGCCATTAGGAATAAATATGCCTTTCACGACAATATAAGTGCCGTCTTTCAGGAGAAATTGTTTTTCCGGGGCAATCTTCCAGAAACCATAGGTGTGTTGTAGCTTATCCTGGTCACGTTCAAAAAAGTCATTAGTTGATAAAGTGAATCTTATTGAGGAATTAAAATTCCGTGCATGCTTACGGTCTTGGTAATAAGGATATTTTGCTCGAATGAAATCATCGATTTGGCGTGTGCTTGCTTTCTGTCCGCGACTGTTCAAGATGGCTTCACAGATCATGTACTTATACCCTAAAAGGGGATTAATATTGTTAACGAATTCATCAGCCATGTCTGAGTAGCACAAAAGCTGTGTGCAGGTCTGTGTTATTTGCTCATCAAAATGAATGTGCTGAATGGCTAACAAACTCCTGTTTTTCCTTGTCAAGGTCAACAAAACTAACTACTTTGACTCCTTATTTCAAACGCCAATTGAATTTGTTTGTCTAATTGGGTTAACAGTTGTGGTTCGTGATATGGGACTGTGGGAGAAACATTTCTCCTTCTTTTATCTCGTTTGTGAAAAACATCCCTAGAGTTTGAATGCGTTCACATAGTATTTTTTTGAAAACTAACAAAGGCCACTGTGTGAAAATATTTCTTAGCCAGGCATATCAGTAAAAACACACCTGCAAAAAGAAATGTTTTTTTCCCCGCTTACATTTCTGTGTGTATGTGAAAGTCTGGTTAACTCCCTGTCTGCATGAGTTTAAATACGTGTGTATATATATATATATATATATATAAATATATCTCTCTTATAAAAATATATATATATTTATATATTATATTTTTTTTTTTTTTTATATTGCAGGAGTACACACAACATTGATGGCA